>ATSW01039689.1:0-10735 GCA_000444245.1 Botryllus schlosseri
CGAGAATGCCATTACCGAGAATGGACACCACCGAGAATGGACATTACCGAGAATGGACATTACCGAGAATGGACACCACCGAGAATGGACATTACCGAGAATGCAATATATGCAATGCAGGCATGTTATGCATATGCACAGGTCGTGTGAGTGCATCACGGCGTTGCCACATCCGGTATCGATGCTCAGGTATCAATTTCTCGACAATGTCAGTCCCAGTAAGCTATATTCTTGACATTGGCCATTCTCGGTAATGTCCATTCTCGGTGGTGTCCATTCTCGGTAATGACCATTCTCGGTAATGTCCGTTCTCGGTAATGTCCATTCTCGGTAATGGCATTCTCGGTAATGTCCATTCTCGGTAATGGTTTTCTCTGTATTGGTATAGAACCGTCACACACATGATCAATGTTCCCTCTAATTTTTAACGAGTCTGCGCGCACTCACCAAGTCACTGCGCAGACCCTTGGACAACAGTGCGTAACGACTAAAAAATGGTCATCACCTTGGATTTTGTGTGCGCAACTTAGATTTTCTGTGCGCAGAGACCGTGTCAGCACTGCGCATTTGCGCACGTGCGCAGCTTAGAGGGAACATTGCACATTATTCAACAATGCTGCAGAGACTTTATTATACGCCCGTCCGCCGAAGCGGCCAGAAGCAAAAAAGGAAGTGAAAGCACGATGCGATGGTACTATAACTGACGTAAGGGGCATTATAGAGCACGGCTGCTACAAATTTACTAAGTCAAAGTTCAAGTAGGCCTATGTACCTTTATGCCACCACAAATAACATATTCCTGTTATCCGTCACTTTAAAGATACTTTGGTATTTTTTCGACCATACCGATTTCATTGCACTTCTTGACTATGTTGTGGGATGATCATGACCTCGGAAATGTGTTTGTTTGTTGTATTCATGGTGTTTGTCGACTACTATGGTCATTTACACCAGGCCGATATTGTTCATTTTTCCGTAACTGCCGACTTATAGCTCGGCCCTCCTCTAGGCTTTTTGTAAGACACCGCTTACGCCAGAGGTTCTCAACCCTTTCTTGGCCGTGACCCATTTTCCCGTTTGCAAATGTGCTGTGGCCCACCTCTTATCTTGAAGACATAATTCTGTTCAATGCGTGGTAATCGACGGCGCCGATATGCCTATTCCTCTAAAATATGCGCATTTTTCTCCATATTTACTGATGAAATTAAAATATAAGCATGTCGGGGCATGAAGTTTTCAAGTTGAATGAATATCTTCCAACAAACGACCAACGAAATAATCTAGGGCCCCTTCTAGCTCCCACAATTGGGGGTTTGGGTGCGGCAGTTCTGGTAGATCATATGCTAAAACTTTTGAGTATTTTATGATCGTCCGCTGCTCTATTCGTTTCGCGAAACACAATGATCGAATTCCCGCATACACTGTGTGATTGGGATTTTAGTTCCACTATTGAGGGGAATTCTGGGCCGGCTTCAAACAATTCATAGATTAATGGGGTACTATACAGAGGAGTGGAGAAAGATTTTCTTATTATGCATGCTGTACAATGTACATTGTACGTCACGTACTGAACCAACTGAAGTTGCGATGTCGGAATATTCAATCCAGTGATACTATCAATTCATATGACTCTTACATTATGTACATCGATTTCCAGGCATGACATTTTGAACAGACTCCAAATATTAATGCGCTCCGCTGAATCCCCAATCCATTACTATTCGTTGCGGTGGTGCAGTATATCTTTACGAGAAGTTGAAAATAATTTGAAATTATGGCCAGTTTTAACTTACAATAATACGACCTGCCGAAGTAGAGTAAATCTATACATATTTTACACTTAATTCCGAGTTTATTGCACACCCCTTTCAACGACATACGACATTATGACCCTGCCGGAATACTTGGTTACTTCAGCATTACCTTCCAGGTATTATACACGCGAAATTATGTTAGTTGCTGTTAATCAGCTAATATGTATAATCAGCTAATATGAATTTATTTTTTAGCGATTAACACAACAAATATTACTAATCTTACATTATTTCTAAAATTTTCCAAATAGCTCTGTGGCCCACCTCAAGTGCTCTTGTGGCCCACCCTTTGAGAACCCCTGGCTTACGTGGATGACGTGACGAGGAGGAGCCTAGGTAAACCTCCAACACTTACGTATCGGAATTCTGAAGTCGACCTCGGTTCGACTCGAACCCGCACCCATCGGTGTCGCAGCCGCGGATTATACCGCTGCGCTATCTCGTCACATCGGAAAAGCGTTGTTTACGGTACCGTTCCTAGCATTTTACATCAATTTGAAACAAACTTGTTTGAAGCAACGTCCTAATTTAATGCATGTTTCTTAAGCCATGGCATCACTAATAATAAGTTATGACGTCATAGTGGATTGCCATTAACCATTGAAAATATAGGGTAAATATAGCTCCGTCGAGGAAATATCTGTACTAATAATGTTGAACCGACTATTTTAATGGCGCTAACCATCCCATATTGATATACGTCGCGGCTATGTCGGGTGATAATTGTCCGTAGGCTCATACAACATGTTTTTTGGAAAGTATTTACACAATTATGGCCTAATTTTACAAAAAAAAACACAATTTTTTAAAAGACCTTTGTTAAAAACACTGTTTAAAACATGTTTAAACAAGGTCTTTTAAAACACCGTTTGTTTGAAATGCAACCTTAGTGAGGGGTGCATGATTTCCGTCTAGAGGAATCACTGATTTGCTGACACGCAAGCGTATTGCCACCAGCAAGTTGACTCCCTATCACCCGACGGGCAATTCGCATGCGAGAGGCTCCATCAGACTTTGTGGAAATCTGTCAAATTGCTTTTGGAAAGTCGGAGATTGACCGAGAGGCATTGAGAATCAGTTTTGCCGGATGCTCTGCATTCAATCCTGTCTCTCCTATGCAGGGCGACTAATTGTTCTCCTCATGACAGGTTCTTCCAATTCGAGAGGAGATCCATGCTAGGCGACTCCAATCCCGACTGGCTCCTTCAAGGCGGCATTGTGCTTCTGCGACATTTTGTGCGGAAAAAATGCGACCTGCTTGTAAGCGAGGTAGAAATGTTGGATACTATCCCCGAATATGCTTAAATACGGCACAGAAACGGCGTAGAATCGACGGATTTGGTTAAGGATCTCGCCCCCTACCCTGTTTCTGAGAGGCCTTCTGAGACGTGTGAAGGAACGGAGAAAGAGGTTTCCTCGACCAGCGATATACCTGAGCGGATCCCCAATGAACTTACGAAGTCCTCCAGGACCGAAAGAGATGACGCTGCTTGTGAATCCCTTCCTCCGAGTCGCGATGAAGTCACGACGTCAGTAGTAGCGGAAATGCAGAGGAACGTCCGCTACGCCGATCCACGCGCATAAGGCGCGCTCCCGAACGTTACGGGCATGGGACCTCGTAGATACCAGTCCCTATTTTCTTGATGGGGATGAATGTGGTGATTGTTCAAGACACGACACATTACCGATTACTGTAATTAGTTTAGTTCTTTCTGTTCATTCTGTTTAACCTCAGTTGCCTGTGTTTGGATGCTTGGAAGTGCATGTCTTAGTTCCGTGTAGATTGTAGCCGAATTTCAGTGAAAAACAACAACCTAGAAGCTCTATCAAGCCAATTTGTCTCCGTCCACTCCAGTGGTTCCCAACGTGGGCGATATCGCCCCCAGTGGGTGATTCTGAGACACAAGGTGGCGAAAATACCGAAGCGGCGACTGAGGGCGAAAATGCTCGAACATCCAGTGAGATATATTTAATTAACATGGCCAAAATATACAGGTGAAGACAGCTTATTTTGCATATGACAAGGCAAAAAGCTCAACTCCACGGAATTAGACGCGGAAACCGGTTTTCCGAGCACCTACTCGGAAAACTGACCCTTTGTTTTAGTCACTCACCAGCGATCAGAGTTACGTGAATGAATTTCCCGTTCATATGGTCTCCTTTTTCAGATCCGTAAATTTGAGGGGCGAAAATTTGTGTCGAGCCTGATAAGGGGGCGATGAATCGAAAAAGGCTGGGAACCACTGGTCTACGTTTCCTCGAAAGGTCACTACATCGAGCAACTTTCATTGCTATAAGCCTATTTGTGGTACATTTGATATCCCTATAATTTCCTTGCTCAGTCTCTTATCTTGGTTTAAACTGGAATGTTTCAGTTTCTATTGCAGGTCAAGATGCGTATTGGATTGATAATAATTTAGACTGCAGAATAGGAACCATTGCCTACATCCGGCATTTAAATTAGCGATATAGGTTTTACATTGACATTAAAAAATCGATATTGTTGGATCGCGGGAAACGAATAGAGATAACACTTGGTGCCAGGTGAACACACAGTGGCACCTTCTTTCAAAATACATTCTGGTACGATTGCGTCATAACGATACTTATAAGGTAATCGTTGAAGAGATTTAATAATCATTTGAAGTGAAATCATCTCGCGACGATATCCTCGATAAGTTACAGGCTTATAATACGAATGTGACAAGCTCATTGCGATGGATTTTCTAAACTAAAAGCTCATATCAGTCCATTGGTGATGCAAGACATGTGCAGTTGTGCACTTGTACCCACCAGCGATTCCATATTGTTTACAGAACCGCGCTAAGGAGACCACCAGCATGGCCTATTTGAGACTATCGTGGCTAAAGGGATTCGTGATGGAAACGCATAAGAGCTTTTTCTGTTTTCGGAGATTATAACTCAAAAGAACGACAGTTCTGTGACTATAAATGATGGCCGGAATGAGATTTTCGGGTGTGTTTGGATTATCGTGGTCTGAGTAATCGATAGAGATGGTGTGGACGTGAGGTTCACGTTCGTGTTCTGTCAGTGAGCCTCTGAGATTTGGATGTTCGCGTTTACAAACGAACCTTGATTGGTTCTACAATGTGAACATTTTCATATATTATAAATTCCGCACGTCATTATAACTTTTTTGGTTGAAATAATTGGCATCCCAGTTTCGGACAACTCTCCGCATGTCGCTGGCAGCACGAAATGAAATTCAGCATTAAACGAGCGTGCGCGTTGCCAACTTGTAAAATTATTACCTCGAAAGTTTGATTTGAATATTCAGTTTTCCGTTTGTGAATATTTATTTAGTGGCTCTCTGCTGTAAGCTTCGCTTGCAATCACACAATAGCAGGTACGAAAGAGACGGATAATTGTGCTTAGTCAACCTATCAATGATTTACACCAACTAAATTGATATATAGAATGTATCGATTTCTAATGTAAATAAAATCCATCAGGCTTACGGGATCTATCTTGATTGACCTCATTGTATCATAAAAAACAAATCCGTCCGATTGGGGTGCTGACTACTGTATAACTTGTTAAGACGATGATATCTGGCGCAACCATAAAAGCCGGTGTTTCACTTTTATTTTAGTTTATTATGTTTATGGATTTACTTTGACTGTAACAAGATGTCAAAACAGTGAGGCAATGAATAAATTACCCTGTAACTAAACCTATACTTATAATGCAATAACCTTACTAATACTATTCTAATAGCCAAATTAATGCCAAAACGATTCTCCAACTAACGCACGTGCACTAAACAGTGAATTGCACCACGATACGTCAGACCTTGTTACCGCTGTGCTGTAACAATGGGACTGAGTCCATTTCCTTGCAGAGATGGGCGGATTCCCAAATTTCGGAATCCGAATCTATCCGGATCCGGCTGGCAATTGGAAATTCAGAGTCCGAAAAAATCCGGCTGGTGAATGTACATTGTACAGTTCGAAATCCGAAAAAATCCTGCCAGAACAATGCTAATCAGTGATATTGCAGCAAAATAATCCGACTCAAATCCGAGCGTCACTCCAAATTCAAAATCCGGATCCAGTCCGGCCAGGTAAAAAGTCATTGAAATCCTGCTCCGGCTCCGGCTCCTGAACCGGACTGTTTGTTTGTTTTGTGGTATTCATGATGTTTGTCGACTACTAAGGTCATTTACACCAGGCCGATATTTTTCATTATTTTCCGTAAATGCCGACTTATAGCACGGCCCACCTCTAGGCTTTTGTAAGACACCGCTTACGCGGATGAGGTGGCGAGGAGGAGCCTAGGTAAACCGGACTGTAGTCATCTATGCTTCCTTGCTTGGCGGGAGTGTGTAGGAGCTACAGCGACACCTTGGGGCCGTACGGCGGCTACATCAGCCATTTTACAAATTTCGACGCTTCGCGGACCTTCTGAAAATGATTCACGGATATGCAAAAGGTATCCACAGGACCTTTTTTGCAATAAATTCAACAAATATTACATACACGTTAACGTTATTGCTTTGGTGCCGCGGCGAACCAAAATTATATTCTTTGCGTGGCCCTGAATAAAAAAAAACTCGCCTTACAGTGACTTGCAAATGTGAGTCTGTAATGATGCTATTTACTACGATATCTTCGTGCCTCGCGGTAATCGAAATGTTATTACCAAAATATGATGATTGTTCTGAGACAGAAAGCAGAAAGCTAATTTGGCGTAATTCTTCCAGCGTGTCGCAGGCTCAGACGTAATGATACGCTGTATGCCTGCCACCACACCCGCTTTCGAACCAGGGTTTTGATTACGTAATATTTACAGTGCGCAAATATCAATTCACTACAGCTGATGAGAGACAAGATTATTGCATAAACTACGGTTAGTGGTGCGTCATAAGTCAAATAAGATTTTACAATTGCGTCGCAACTGCAGAAGTCAGGGAGCCACTGCACTTGAATTTCTTATTAGGTAAATTGGAATTATTTGACGACAGAAAAATTAACAATTATTTACGATGTTCATGCGCATCCACCCGGAATTTCATCCGCACCAGCACGTTCGTCATCCGCACTGCAATTTTTTTTTATTCGCACAATGCGTACCATCCCAGAGGTTGAAAAGCACCGTATTAGATGATAGGAATGTTTGCAAATATTTAGTTTTAAAATCCTAAAATGACGCTGTCCGCTATCGACCTACCGCTGATGCGTTTCCTCTATATTCATACGGGAAAGAAAAATTTAAGGTCTATATTGAAAGATGCACTTCCGGTCATGATCGCCAAATAATACCAAGACCTGCTATTTTTTCATTCTATCGATAAATAGTACGGACTCCTGCGACATTTTCAACATTTACACTTGCAACACGCTATGCTTTATCCGTTTAATTGAGCATAATTGCGGAAATAATAAGCCAGACCTAAATATTATACGCAAAATAAAATTTCTCCGAGTGATCTGGTATTACTATGTTCCGCGTCCATACTGTGGCAATATCCGGTATGAAGCCATAGACGCAAGATAAAATTTGTGAATCACTTAAAACGACGTTGGAATGATATTTAGAAATTGTCTTACTTAGGACCTGGACCTGCGATCGAGCGAAAACATTTAAAAAAATCCCGCTATTTATTCAAAGCCTGAAGTTGTCAGTTGATCATGATATATTTTGATAGAAATGTCCATGCTACGATTGTGGTTTTGAGGCCTGCGTTGTGACTATACGGTTTTTATATTAGTTTTGCCGGATATCATTAATTTAGTTTCAAAGTGATTACAAAGATATCATCCCTTGCCTTCCACGAATAATACGCGCTCTCCAACACTGCTCACTCGACTACGTAGACCAAACTTGAGAGGGGCGTGAAAGCATCGTGAGGGGGTGCAGAGTCGCCAAAAATAGATGTATCTTGTAATCGGAATGATATTAAATTGTGTTGCAACTTTTAATCGGGCGATTGGGGGGCACTGGCTTGAAAATTTGGCGGTAGGGGGGGCGCTGAGAGCAAATGCGGGCGGTGTAGATTTTGAAGTGAACTGCTGCGCATAGTGCTGAAACGATTGATTAATAAAGAGGCTAGATTCGCAGTAAATATTCATTAATTAGGAGGCTAGAGTCGCAGTAAAAATGCATATTAGATTCGGTCAGGGCAATTTAGGGTCGTCCGTCTATTTATTCAGCTGTACCGGAAAAGTCCATTGTTACTTGTCAATGCTATTCCTTCTCATCAATGGACTAATTTAGCAGTCGGCAGCATTCCAGAAAAGCGTGGTTCATTGTGTGCTGCTGTGAGAACTACGAAGTGTATTTGAGCAGTTGCTGCTCACTGCAAGATGTGATGGCTTTTTAAGAGAAATTGTCTTGCATGATTTTATTATCTGTTTCAAACGATCATGGATTTTCCACAGCGCTGTCACCGCTGCCTTCGACACGGCGTTCCAGTAGCGAGAAACGGCATCACTCCTACTTGACGGTCGTATGAAACCTTATAAACGTGAACATGGCACTGACCGTATTAGTTGACAAGTCGGTGATAATTCACTGGAATTTTGCGACACGTCAAATTCTCAAGCTTGCTTTGAGCTACCGGTTCAGCTCGAATACCTGATTTTGATGGACAAACATGAATCAATCATCTCGCAAAATTACACGAGGATGGGTGATTTGATTCCAGGATATGTTCCAATTAGAAATTCTTCACCGCATAATCAATCCACTCTGTGAAGTTTCCAGGCATGAAATGTTTGACCAGCTAAGTACATTGTAGCCAGCGGTACCATACGCCCGTAGTAACGGTTACCATACGTCCTCTTTTAACAGGATCTTTAACAGAACTCTTTTGTGATTTTTTTGAAAGTGTCCTCGGAAGACGCCTAAACGTCCTCTTTCATGATAAATTGTCTTTTTTTTTTAATTTTGGGTAAATGTTCGTGGAAATTGGACTGAGATATAGGAAATCAGCGCTCTAGTGACGGTCTGGCGGTTTTTTCGGGACCTGAGCCAGAAAATGACCTTTTTTTAGTCAACTAGCCACAAACTCGGGAAAAATTTACCATTTTTCCGGATTTTACTACATCATTATAAGTCTGAAAATTTTGAAAAAGCGTCATCTTTTCAGATTCCCGAAGTATCAAAACCCTAGTTGTTGTGTAGAACAATTTCGAGTTCAACCAAAAGTTCAATTTCTCCAATCAATCGTTCTAGGTACACAATTGAATAAAAATAAAAACTCTCACTGCAGTCGGGTTGGCTTTTTCTTCGTTATCCTTCCCAGCGCATATTTGATAGAACGTTCTCAGCGCCGTGAATATTTTCTGACTCACAGCAGAAACCTACTAGCTAGTAGGCCTACATGAAGTGAATACTGGAGATTTTAGACTGATATTGTTCCTATCAAAACGTTAACCCAATATGACGAGAATGATGATATTGATACACTAGCTTCCTCCGTCTCAATAGTAGCTGTATCAAATGCAAAAAAAGTTTCGTTTTATGATTAGACGTGGTGAGGGGGGTGTCGGGGGGCGGTGGCACTTTATTCGTTGTCCAGGGGCGGTAGCTCAAAAAAGTTTGGGAGATACTGGTCTAGAAAGTGTCAAAACCACTGACGTAGAAGGAAACTTTGTGAGCTATCAAAAACTGGTCGACTGCAATTATTAAGGAAATAAACCCACCATATTCTTGCAAATCCCAAAATTAATTATTTATGTTTACGATTCATGTTAAATCATAAAAGTCTCATAATCTACTGCTGATGTTTTGCAAATAATAACTTTCTATTTGTTCCCAATGTTTTCTCTATATAATGTACGTCGATTGTTTTGGTGATCAATTATATAGCAGTATGTATGAGGTGAAGTAGTGAATAATTTTATTTGCTATATTTGTTCGTCATCAATAACGAGTACTGTTGAATTCGAATCACTACTGACTTCAACTATAATTCGTCTGCAGCAATTGCTCAATAATCAGCTTAGTTCCTGTTATGGGCCTATGCGGTGAAGAAACGATATCATAGTCTCACCGGTTTCTTAGCTTCGTTTCTGATGGATAAATTATATCAATATTAGTTGATTACTTTCGGATACTATGCACAACACAGCAGACAATAATAGAATAAACCTGAATTAATAGACTAAACCTGCCTTTATAAAGATGGGTATACAATACACAGGCTATTGTGGTGATTTAAAGCTATAGTCCCTTAATCTTGATGACTTTACGAGAATCTTGACGCCTTTTTTCAGAAGTGCCGCTTCACACTCCTGCATGTACAATGTACATTGTTCATCCTTAATGATCCTTTCTGAATTCACGTCCATTCAAACAAAGTAAGCGTGCCTGTGACATAAATTAACAGAACGGTCACTTGACAAATTACGTGATAGCGAAAGTCAAATGCGTAATCCCTGTCATCATTGTCGCTCTATACCGGAACGACTTAAAAGGCAGGACGGGAAGCTGTAGTCAGCATACTTGTTCCCTAAGTTGAGGGACTCTTAAACCAGTCGTTAAAATCTATTCCTCTTGCTTTTTATGAGGTTACGGGATTATTGAGCGTGTAGGAAACCAACATTAGCTACGGTTAAAGTACCGCTTTTGAATGCAGTTGGTCGTAGTTGTAATCCAGTCTACAGGTATTATGGCTGATGACTTGAATACATCTAATCCAGCGATACCCATCTTTTTCTGACTCATCGCACAGTTATCAAGCTCAAGATACATTTACCCGGTTGTTGACGGGCGCTGCGGCGGCGTTTTATGTATCGCGAACTATCAACGGTGCAACCACTATCATAAAGGAATCGAGTTCCTTCACTGCAGAATTGGTGGGAATAAGCTTAGCTCTACAATGGGCTGTGGAAAACAGCAATACGAATATACTGATACTCGTGGACTGCTTGAGCGCAATTCAAGCGATTGACAAT
>ATSW01039759.1:0-12021 GCA_000444245.1 Botryllus schlosseri
GACCGACAAAGAACGATTAACATCGAAGAAGACTGTGACATCGGGCGAGGTGGATGCCATTTTAAGATACCCCAATTCGTCGTTGCGGCATCCTCCCATCTGTTACAGCTGCCGACTTGTATTTGTAGCACGGCCCATTTCTAGGCTTTATCAAGTCAACGCTTATGCGGATCAGATAAACCCGCAAGACTGGAACCTAAGATTCTCAGTTCAGGCTATTCACAACGGAATCAGAATAAATGAATGAACATAGAACGCTAGAGTTATTGAAATCAGGATGAATAAAATGAACAGCAGCCGACCATTCGATCGAAAACGCTTCCGCCGCTAGAAGACGTAATCAAGTCGCGTCACGGTACTGTGGCAACGTATTGCGTAACAAAACATAGCAGACTATTGCCACGAAAGCTGCAAAATTTGTATTGGTTCTCACGCGGCTACGTGCCGATCGTGTCCTTGTTCATCCAGCACTAGCTGCTCTCAAAGGATATCTGTCTCTCATGAGTGCCCTTCAAGTGCTTTAAAGGGCTTAGCCTGACTTATACCAAAAGAGTTAGACGCTACAGTTAAGCGCTGGGATATAGGCTACCCTGAAAAGCTCAGTTACCGGTATACATACAGTGCCTTGTCTGGTACAGCTATGCCGTTTTTGTATACAAACTGTCATCTTGTACTCTGGATTTATGATTTTGTAAATAATTGCTGACAGGAATCGTGTAATTATGTCCTAATATGCGTCGCGAATTGTATAAACAGCCAGCGTCTCTCCCGGTGCATTACAAAATCAGGTTTTTGGGAAAGAATTTGCATGTTTTACTCATGATGCTTTAGTTTCTTGCCGCAAAGATGTTGGTGGCAGAACGCAGTGATGTAGATTATCTGTTTATGATATATGCAATACCCTGGGGACTGCTGGGTGTTGACAATTGTTTGTAGCAGATGTTAAAATACATGTGTTGTTTGACTAAACAGTCTTTTATAAAATAGGCAGACATATGCCTGTTGGTTGGTATTATAGGTGTACAGGTGAATGAGCTCCTTAAAAACCCTTTGAGCAGTTGTAATTAGCTAGGCAGAGAGTAAATTTTGAAATCTATGTTCAATCCCTCAATAAACTAACTCACTAACTGTTGCTTGCAATAGGCAAAATCAACAGAACTATGTAGTAATAAATAAATATAAGAATTTGAATAGAATTGCTGTGCAAAAAAGTTTGCATGAATCTTGTAAAATGAAATATGCGCTATGTGCCATTGCATAATATTCTATGACACCGCGACGAGTTTTTTTATGCTATTTTCATTAATAATTTATGATCCGCTGCATAAATTCACTGATTCAAGAGTTTATGCCTATGCGGGTACCCAGTCATTGACCTCGAAATAGTTCTTTGTGCGAAGATCATTTCGATGTGAAATTGTCAAACTATTGCGAATCAATTTAACTGAGGTTCGAGTTCATTGAGATTTAATTGAAATTGTCCGAAATAATTATTTTCTGTAATCATAGACTGTTACAGTTACCACTACCACCATCATTTACTGTTACATGTATAGAGAAGGCTTAAATTAGATTGGATCAGTACAAAGCAGTTGTTTTATATTATGGCAGGCACAGTTTATAACTACTCATAGCAAACACTATATAATGATCATTTCACATAATGTGCGAGCATTCTATGTAGGTTTACCTATCAATCCATAGATACTGATAAAATGCTTGCTTTATCTTTAGGAATAATCTCGTTTCGGGGACACAATGTTATGTTTTACCAGCACTGTTATGGCTTGCAACATAACCACAACGTTTAGGAATGTTCTCTGTGAAGCTCGGCTATGCATCAAATCGTTGCGTGATAGCGATTGTGTTCCAATAAAGAGGAGTGAACCGTTTCGCGGTTTGAAATCACGATCTCGTAAATGCTTCAAACGGCAGGTAACGAAATGCAGGCCCGCGTATCTGGTGACGACGTCGAGCTACCTGGTGGTCTGATCCCCAGAGGAAACGTCATCGGAGAAACGCGTGATATACAACCAGACTAATCGGTTTTCAAAGTGCGCAATCACGACTACAACTAGAACTACTCACTTTTCAAAACTCACACCTAGAACTAGAACCAAGGACCTTTAAAAATCCGCAACTAGCCAACCAAAACACAACCAACTAACAACTGATAATAGGAATTACTCAATTGCAAATGAGCTTGCAAACATTGCAGATAGAATCGGCGGTCCAAAAGGACGTGGTTTCCAGTTTGAGACGAAAAAGGCTTCGACCTTAAAATCACCCCCTGGTTGTGCGAATATCTGTAGTGATGACTCTGAGCTAGCAATGGCTACAATAACATCGAGATACACAACACCGGTCTCGATTCACGCCAGTTCTAGATGTTAGGCACCTATTTTTTTAAAGCGCGACTAGAACTACAACTACAACTACTCAAAAAGCAGTCGTTAGTTGATAAACTAGATTTGCACTTTGTACAAGGCTGGACTCTGATGTTTGCGATAAAATTATAATAGTGATCATCGAATTTTCCGCTACGCTAACAATGTAAACAGACCCCTAATCTTGAGGTTCACGTTTGCGACGCGATTTTCGTGCAACGCCCTCAAACAAAATAGAAGAGGCGCCGTCGCTTTATGTGCTCACCGTCGGACGCGCGCGTGTCGTCGTTTGTTAGCGGATCAAAGGCCGCGAACCCGATCGCTTTTTAATACGAATCGGTGTTGATAATACGCGTCTTGTTGCCGGATTTCCGAATGTTCGCACTTTTCAAACAGTACTAGATAGATACAATCGATATGATAGCGTAATGGCGAAGCGTCCGGCTTCTTGATCGGAAGGTCGTGGGTTCGATTCCCGGCTTGGTCAGACCAAAGACCTGATTAGTAACCCTGGTATCCATGACTCATACCTTGGGTTAGCACGGAGGGGTGGTGCATGACTTAGAAAGCCGTAAAAGGCTATATCTGCACCTTCCTTGTCCAGCGGCATATGCACATCATGCACTCATGGTATGCATATGCACAGATCGTGTGTATGTGTATCCTGAGTCGGTGTATATGCCGCAAAAAAATCGAGGGCAAAAATAAAGTACGCCCTTTCCTTCCCAGTTGGTGCCTCATTTCCGAATTTGGGCATTTTGCAATCACTATTTGTTGCCGGATTTCGTAATTTCCGCACTTTTTCAAGCCGTGTTTGGTTCCGGATTTCGGAAATCTGGCACTTTTTCAAACAGTATTCGATGTGAATTTCCGAATTTTGACACTTTTGTTTGGCACCGTGATTTTAAGTTTGGCACGATTGCACTATTTAGGCCAGGGGTGTCAAACGTACGGCCCGCCAGACGATTCCATCCGGCCCGCGAAGCAATTCTGAGTAGATTAAAATATTCTTATATTTTCAAGCACATTTGTAACAAATGTTGAGATTTTTTGCAGGAAATACTTTCATGTTAATAGGTCCCATTATAATCACCCGACTACGGCGCTGTGGTTTCACTCTAGTTACCACTAGTAGCAACAAGTCTGTGAAATTGACATCCAATTTCAACAATGCTAAAAGTGCACACTAAGTTCAGAGATTTATACAAATATCGACCAAAAAGTAGTTATTCACAGAAGCGAAAACGCCAATGCGGAACCGGTATATGCAGTTAACATGGAAATATATTAGTGGCACAAACATATAATTGAAATATCTATGATCGCACCGCTGTGTCACTTTCGACCCAATAGATCCCCAGACATGAGAGAAACCGGTTTCGCGGTGTAATGATAATAAAACAAATTGCAACGTCCGTGTTTCCAATTAAATATCTTGTATTTATCACAACGCATATGCAGGGCTAACGGCAGATTACGAGTTTGACACCCCTGATTTAGGCAATTTAATCGTTAATTTCATCGCTACATTTATTGCAATAGCACAGTCATTATAAGTCGAATACTTTCCAAATGCCTCAATTCAAGAGTTATCTACACGCTAAAGGATAAATATATTCTATTGCTGCTGTTGCCATAAAAGCAACCTGCAAGTTCTTGAGTTGTATTTCGGTTTTATGAACCTACCGCAATGATGACCTGTTTTCAGCGCTTTTTAGATAATTGGCAAGTGAAGTAGGCTACCGTGTTTGAGGTTTGAGGTTTCAGAAAAAAGAAAGTAGGTCGCTCTGAGTTCATCCACGGTCGGAGGGCAGGTGGAAGTGATCCCGCTGATAGAAAGAAGTGAATACCGTCCAAAAGCGCGTTTTTTGTAGCAGCGCTACCTTACAAGCCGCTGTCCAAGCGACGTATTCCAAATTGCTTCTGGACAGAGTTGGAGAACTGTAGGAAATTTACAGATTAATTAGATATAATTAAAATGAAAGCTACACGTTTATGTTACGTTTATGAATAGGTATTAATGAATTCGCAAAAACTTGGAAATGGGATTAAATTCCGGATTTGGAATAGATCTTCAAAATTATGTTCCTATCAAACCATAGTTCAGTCTCACAAGCACGAGACTGGCAAATGTGTGTATACTGTACACAAAGCTTGGGTCGTTTCCCACCATATAGAGTTCTCCCTCCTGTAGCATTTTTAGGAACACCAGAAATCAGATTAGAATTAAATTGAGAGCAAATAAGTCTTCCACAAATCAGATTAGAATTATTTCACACTAATTAGTCGAACTTATGCAACTAGGATTATCTAGCGCGCCTCTGGCCGCCGATTGTCTAGTTCGGCGACCTGCTCTATTCGAATCGACGTATTCGCCGGTTTTAAGCTATAGCGGATGTTGATAACGAGTGATCGGACGAGAATTGCAACGAATGACTTCCTGTCATGATGCGGTGATTGACAGTGCGCCGATGGAGCAAATCAGGGTTACTCAACTATATATAAAGAGGTTATTGGCGATTCAGAACTTCAACGTACAAAATGAAATATTGACTAACATGAGCATATAACAGTTATACATACACTCGTCAGGAGTGATCTGCCAAAATTATTCTGGTTTATTTGAATATGAATATGTGATTGAATTGTAATATGATTTATTGTCCAAGAAAGTTGACCTTTGCTAAAAATCCTCGTCTCACTTCCGTGACCATATCTCGAGCGAGGCTCGTCGATCGCCCGAGGCCCGAGGTTTGGGAGTTGTCTGGTAGTGTTGTGATTTCGTGTTGCAGATTAGGCTTAGCCGGCAACGCGCTGACGCCCGAAGATTTACGAGATAACGGCTGACTAGCGACGCGGTTCCGTTATAAGCGGCTAAGTTGGTATTTAGCCGCCCAAGGCAGCATGACCGTTATTCGCTACAGAAAAGGAGAGGCATCGCACCCCTCGTAACGTGAAGGGCCGCATTCGATGCGTTTTTGAATCCAATATTCATGCGATGACAAAATCCGCCAGCCGAAAATATTGGGTTATTTCAAGATGATCATATTATTCATTGGCATACCGCAGTACAGTTGGTTGAGGTGTGTTGGTCACGGAGGGAATTTTTCTGCTTTTTCGTCGTAAATTTTCATTAGAATGAGCAAATACGCACCAAATGCGAGGAATCGAACGGAAATCCGTCAAATGACAGTTCGTTCGAGCGATTGTGTAGCAAGCTCGCGCTATCGTTGTCCTGCAGCATTTTCTGGGAAAGCAGAAATGAGATTCGGTTTCAAATGACAGATGAGAAACGATTCGAATCTCAGAAGCTCCAATCAGCCTGAGCAGAGCGAACGCGAAACGCTCTCGAAGCTTCGGATGAAAGCGTCGAACCGAAACGATTCTGTTATCGCTCCAAAAGCATTCTGACAGAGCCTCAGGCATATTTGGCGTTCTTCGACTGAGCCTTCACATCGTCATACGATCACTCGACCGTGACCGGGTTCAAATGAAGTAACAGCTGAGTTCCAACGATTCCAGGCTTGACTGCGGCTGTTGTCTGCGAACAATGGGCTTTCCGCTCTCCCCGTTCTTGATGTGGGGGTGTCGTGACGTCATGCGACGTTTGGAATGACGTCTTCACCTTGGGTCTGAACCTGCCACGACTTCTGTTGCTACGTCACAGCGTAGCACTGATTTTGAAGCCGCGAAACGCGTTTATGTCTGGCCGAGGGATGAAAAGATCTGCTGACTGCGCTGTTGGGACGGCGTGCTCTACTTTTTCTCGCTCTCAGCTGCTTTATAAAGACAACGGCGCGTTGTTGCTTCACCATTCGGCCGACCACAACACGATTTGTGGAGTCGGGTACGATCAGTAGTGGAACAAAATGCAGGGAATCCGGGCTCAATACGGGCATGTTTCTGTGACCTGACGTTTATTCAAATCTAAATTCTGGTTATACTGAAAATGCCAATGTATCGCGCTAAACGGGCCGATCTCGTGCTAATGAGCTCTACTATTGCTCACATTGAGTTCGATTTACCAGAGTTTGAAATAAGTTGTTCCCTAACTGCGATCTAAATCGGAAAATGGGTCTGGAGCGTTTCGAATCGCGTCGGTGAGGCAACTGATATATAAACCAGTTTTTCGTGGATTTACAACTTCAGATCAACAGAGTCTGTTGGAGGATTTGCAGCTTTTCGTTGTATTTCTTTCTAGTTCGGAATTTAATGAAGTGTCCACGTTTTCGCGAAAACACTCATTCTCTTTACGATCTGATTATGTAGCTATCATCCCGATTCTAAATCTAAACAATTGATAGGCTCATGTAGAATTACGTACGCAATCTCTACAGTTTTCAGTTTCAAGTTCTCCGTGGTTTTTATCATGAACTGTTTGACAATCCGTTTCAGATTTTTGATCATTAGCAGCTTTAGCTATAAGCAAAATGGCATGCATGTAGGGTCGTAGTTCGCATCGCCATAGCTACAACGCTTCTCAGCTAATCCGCCGCGGCCGTTAACAAGATTGATTGAGTGTCGGTCAAGAGCCGGGCAGGTAGGCCCTCATTACACGCGTCTCTGGTGAGTTGCAAGAAATGAATTCGTTTACAGTCTGCTTTGTTTCATTCGGACACTTTTGGGGGCGTTAAGCGGAAAATCAATTGTGGTCAATCGTGGTCGTGCGTGAAGGCACACAGCGCATTCGGTTCTGTTGCGTTTTGTTTGTTTGTGGTATTCATGGTGTCTGTCGGCTACAATGGTCATTTCCACCCGGCCAATTTCCTCATTTTTAATCCGTAACTGCCGACTTGTAGCACGGCCCACTTCGAGGCCTTTATAAGACGCCGCTTACACGGATGATATGCCTAGATAAACCTTCAACACTTGGGTAGGAATTCTGTGGGTTCTGTGCAGCTATGGGTTATGCCACTGCGATATCTCGACACTGTTGCGGGATCAATGAACTGCAGCAGCGCTATACTCAAGTCATTGGCACGGATCACATGAAATACACACCAGTTACACCATCAGATTAGTTATGTTGTAAAGTATTTTACATACCAAACTATTCAACAAATTATTGCTATAATCATTGGTAAAACGCAACGGTATCGCCTTTTTCGGGCTGTGTGCGCCACGACACGAATTTATCGTATTTGCTTGACTTCGTAATTTTTGTGGACGACTTTTTCATTCTTGCTCCCACGATGTTAGTCTCTCTCTCCCACGCGCCACATCGCGGTCGCTGCTGCCGACTTGAGGCTCACTTTCCGTCTGCGCTATTTCAATGCGCTACCGTAGTAGCGAAAGCGGCGATGTGGAGCCTAGAGAAACACCCGATTCGGAACCCACTTACGTCCGTCTCGTCACTGCAGTGCTTAACCAACTGCGCCGCATGTCAAGGCAGCGTCTATTCTTTTTTTCTTCGCTTACTTTAGTGAGAAATTTAAAATTTTCTGCAAAACCTGTCAGTACCAATCTGTTCTTCAAGATGCACGCATTGTAACCAATTAAAAGCCACTATGAAGCTGACACTGCTTTGTATGAGTCGATTGTCGATTGTTACTGCGGGGATCGTCGGTACTTCTTTACAATCACTCATATCGTGTTTCAAAGTCTTCGAACGAACGGATTACTGCTTATTGTGCCCAAGCCTGCTAGCATTATTATTATTGATGTGTGTTGGCTCACGTTCTCTAGGGTCGGATTGCCATGCTATCGGACAGAGATTAAATATGAATTTCAAACTATATATGCATGTTACATGAAATAATAAACTCGATGCCTAACAGAAGAAATTGCGAGCCTGCGTCCGAATTAACGTGCAATTTTTACTTCTTCCGTTGCTCAGCATTCTGGCCGAATAAATCGATGGTCCGGGTCATCCCGTGTCCGAATTAAGCGGAATCGACTGTATTTTGATTTGACAAGTTTGCGACGGGTGTGACGTCACGGATGCTGATTTGAAACCGTTTATGATTCCAGATCTGCTTTTTCTGCTTCGCTGCTGCTTCATTTTGATCTCTGCATCGTAATTTGCTTCATCATGACCAGTACGTATTCGATTCTATTTCGGTTGTTTCGTGCTTGTAGCGTAGCTACTTGTAAAAGACGTGTCAAAACTACTTCAACAAGTAGAATAATTATGATAAGTACTCGAGTCAGTGGTATAAAAGACTGAAATTGATCGAGAGGTCGCATGCTTTTAGCATTAATAATGGCACTAAAGATAGATATGATCGCGGAAAAGATATTCAGTTACTGCGATAAATCGGATATAAAAGTAATGTAAACTTATCTAAAAATTACTTTCTACTTTCCCAATTACGATTTGGCCAAATTTGCAAATTTGACCACCTCTTTTTCTCAATATATCTCACTTTTCGTGGCAGAAATTGAGTTTTTGTTGGTTTTTGTTGCAATTCTCAATGCAATTAAATACGACAATAGCTTGTATGTTTTTGCGGCAATGATAAATTACAATTGCTGTTTTTGGCATGACCATTAAAATCCATCACAAAACTACTTCCTCCCTTTTAAAATCCGGATTTTCAATAAAGTAGATTTGGCTAAAAACAAGTGGAAGTAGACTGAAAACATTGCCTATATTTGCAAGGCGACTATCACTCGCATTCTTGCGGCAATTTAATTTTAATTGCATGCGGCTTTTGTCTTTTCGGCAATCGGGAATTGCAATTAAATGTACCAATCGCATTCGGATTTTTGCTGCAATCATTGATTTCAATTCATTAATTTTGGTATTTTCTAAAAAAAAACGCAATCATTGATTTCAATTCAATGCGGCAATCATTTTTCTCAGCACGACCAATACTCCCATCACCCACAGACCCGAATGCATTGTCTGTCGACGTCACATCCGGCCACGTTACCATCGGCAGTCTGCCCGCAATGCAACAGTTGCCGACTTTGCGCGATCCCGAATGGCTCAAACTCGAGGTCAGTTCTCGCATTGCAGATCTGCAGTAAAATTCCAACTAGATCGCTCTGTGCAGGTTTGTCGGGAGTACCAGCGCGGCGCTTGTTCCCGCACAGCTGAGGAGTGCAAATACGCGCACCCGGCCCGCAATTTACAGATCATGGCGGACGGGAAAGTGATCGCTTGCTTTGACGCGCTCAAGGTTGGTTGTGAGAAGGTTATTCGCAGGCTCCAGCCATAGGTGTGTCACAAATAATATAATGCCCGTTCTACATCACATCAAATATCATATTACGTTTTCGTAGCAATAGACAAATTGACGTGAGTGCCCATACGAGGCGACCATACCTGATCACACTATATCGCAAGTTTTGAAAAAACCGCAACGCACAAAATCAAAAATACGAATATATTCACTCACGGCGAATTACCTATAGGTAATCTAATGACGTAAATTGAGGCTCTATGTAATGAGGCTCTATCTTCGAGCAAGGTGATCGTAATTAGGCTGGCGTGACGTCAAACCAATGAGAAGCACGTCCTTCAAGGCCAGAACCATGTTTGGCCCTACAATATTCCGTGATACAACGAAAATGGCATTGGTACATTGGAACGTGCGTCCGTACTAGAGGCTTCAGTTAGGGTAGATTGAAACTCGTTAAGTTTATTTCATCGTACCTCTATCTGAGACGGGTGATTGGCAGCAGGTATTGTGTCTAGAGTCGTAATGACGTTATATCTCAACCACATTTTCTTCGCTAAACTCAGTTTAAGTCTTAGTTCATTGCTGGTGTTATTTCTCGCCCGCAGTTGAACGTGACCTGCGCTATCGTGATTTGTTATCAAGTTATCGTTTGATCGGTTATATAATCCGAATTTGATAGCGTGTGGCCCTATACACTTCAGTATGAGTGGATAAATTGATATTGTCGCGGCTCTTTTGCAGTCAAGTCCTGACACAGTATGCTTTTGGAACTTGAATGTTGCTTCAATATGGTCACCAGGTTATGTTATGGAATGGGAAATCTCCATACTCCATACCCGCTTCACTCGTTCCATACCATACTTATAATTTTCCTTACCATAGCAACATTCTTCCGTACCGTATTTGATACTTTTTCCATACTTTCCAACATCTCAGATAATACTCTTAATGTGCGGAAATTATCCGGCGTTTATATTATGATTATCTTGGATAAAACTATCCATTTTAACTCATCATGATGCACCAAATCTATCCCCAAATTCTTTGCGTCATGTGTCATCGATGTAGGTGTCCTAATCATCGAAGACGGAACGTAAAATATATACGGGACTATTTAGGATTCAGAACAAAATCTAATGACATGTGTAACTATTGAGATATTATTAGAGATATATTATCTGCAAAATTGCATAAAACAAAGGAGTTTCCCCATTTGAATATATCTTACACCACAATCTATGTCGCTCCTTTAGGGATTTTGCGACAGCGGATCAAATATATCGCCGATTCCCCCGCCAATGTGAGCTGGGTCATACATATGTCTACTGGGGTGTGTGAGTCAGAGTCGCAATTTGAGATATGAACTTAGACCTGTCGGTGAATGATTTTCTGAAGTATGCAATCGATTTTGCAATTCAAAAGTATGGAAATACGGAAAAGATTTTACTTGGAAATTTCCATACCATGCACTGATCGTCACAAGCAATTATTGATATTGCTGAATTGATTCCAGTTTTGAACTGACTCACATCAGCAACGACCTTAAGTAAACGCGGTTGTCTTGTTGTATAATATATTTTAAGATGTTTTATTTGATTAAAATTAGTGAGACCGCAGAAATAGATAACAGAGACGAAATCGCGCGAAGAATTTACAGCATCGCTGTAAGCTTAGTCATTGAGCCGAGAAAATAAACAGGGATTGCAACAAATAATCATCGCCATGGCGACAAGCGCCTCAAGACGCGTCGTAATCGATCGATTTTCTTCAAAATATTCGCATTTTCCGTTGTTTGCTGTCAACATGAATAATGAATAACCGCCACAACGTCAAGCGCTGCGCTATATCCGGCGCGCGCGATGTCGCGCGAGACTTGTTCCGGATTTATCTTCTAGCAGAATCCTGAAAAGCAGTAGTAGATTCAGAAGTAGGCTCTTTCGAGGAGTCGCGTATACTCTTGGGCAGTTAATCGGAACTACTTCAGGAATTACAATCTACTTTCAAAATCCGAATTATAAAAAGTCATTTGCCTATTTACAAGACGCCTATCTTAGCAAGTTACGCAAAAAAATAGTAGTCTGTTCCAGAATCAGACATTGGCAGTTAGAAAATTTCCAACTTTTCCAAATTGGATTAGAATCACAGTTACAAAGGATTTTGCATATTGAAGTAGAATTATAATTATAGCTACACAGTTATTTCCAAATTACATTAAAATTAAAATGATAGCTACACATTTTTCGAAATTAGATCGGAATTACAGTTTCTGAATTCCTGAAAACTTGAAAACTGAAAACTTCCTGAAAAGTTCCGTTAATATTAAATCATAATGCATTCTCGTGGCATTGAGAATATCAAATGTCTGTACAGCAAGCTTGGCTCGTTTCGCTATATACAGTTCTCCTGTGGCATTCACAGAAACCCAGAAATTAGATTAGAATTAGAATTAGAGCATAGAAACATTTCACAAATTATATTATAATTGGATTACCGGCATTTTTAGTTGT
>ATSW01039807.1:0-10000 GCA_000444245.1 Botryllus schlosseri
ATCAAGAAGCTGTTACTACCGGCTGGCGGGCGCCAAAATTTATTCGCGAACGTAGCGAGGAAATAAACAATAAAATCAGATTTCAGCTACGAATCGACGTCGAAGGGGATGATGTATCACCTCCCATACCGTCTTTCCGTGATATGAAGTTTCCGAAACCGATTTTGCAGGCCTTGAAAAAGAAAGAGATTCGGCAGCCGTCACCAATTCAAACTCAAGGAATTCCAGTGATACTATCAGGACGCGATATGATCGGTATCGCGTTTACGGGAAGCGGTAAAACACTAGTTTTCGTGCTTCCTATCATAATGTTCTGCATAGAACAAGAGAAAAAACTACCTTTCCGCGCTAACGAAGGTCCGTACGGTCTTATCGTGTGCCCGTCGAGAGAATTGGCGCGTCAAACGCAGCAAGTACTAGATTTTTTCTGCCGTCATCTCGAAGCTGATGGTTTTCCGCGGTTAAACACGGCTCTTTGTATCGGCGGACTGCCGGTAAAGAACACAATCGACGTTATCCGTAGAGGATGTCACATTATGGTCGCGACACCCGGGCGTTTGATGGACGTTTTGGACAAAAAACTTTTCAACTTGGGCGTCTGTCGGTACTTGTGTTTGGATGAAGCGGATCGTATGATCGATATGGGTTTTGAGGAAGATGTCCGCACTATATTTTCCCATTTCAAAGGGCAAAGGCAGACACTGCTTTTCAGCGCTACGATGCCGAAAAAAATTCAGAATTTTGCCAGGTCCGCGCTCGTCAGACCGGTCACTGTGAACGTCGGCAGAGCTGGGGCTGCGAGTTTAGACGTGGTGCAAGAAGTCGAGTATGTGAAAGAAGAAGCACGAGTCGTGCATCTTCTCGACTGTCTGCAGAAAACGCCGCCTCCTGTTTTAATATTCGCGCAAAAGAAAAACGATGTAGATGATATTCACGAGTATCTTCTACTAAAAGGTGTGGAGGCTGCCGCTGTCCACGGTGGAAAGGACCAGGAAGAGAGGAGTAAAGCGATAGATTTGTTCCGCGAAAAACAGAAGGATGTATTAGTAGCTACAGACGTCGCCTCCAAAGGTCTCGACTTTCCTGCGATTATGCACGTGATCAACTATGACATGCCGGAAGATATTGAAAATTACGTCCACCGTATTGGACGTACCGGGCGTTCTGGACGTACAGGATTGGCGACGACTTTTGTGAACAAGTCCTGTGATGAATCTCTTCTTTTAGACTTGAAAGCCTTGCTGATCGAGGCGAAACAAGCGATACCTGCGTTTCTTCAAGAAATCGGACCTGAGGACGAGTCGTTTCTGGAATTGGGCGGAGAGAGAGGGTGCGCTTATTGTGGCGGTCTTGGGCATAGGATTACGGACTGTCCGAAACTGGAAGCCGTCAGGACCAAGCAGATATCGAGTATGGGTCGGCAGGATTACCTCGCGTCCAATGCTGCTGATTACTGATCAAATGGTGCATCTGTGTGCGAGCAGCAGCGTGTCCGGTCATGAAACTTACAGTCGACCGCACATACGGCAAACCATACGATGAACGTATGCGTAATTCGTACAGCCCCAGTCACGAGAGAGATATCTACTCGATGTTGGAAACGATTTTACTCAGTTTTGAATGATTGACATTTTTTGAGTTGATAACGAACACAAAATATTTCTGAAAAAGGCAGACTGGAATGATTCGGGAAATGATGTGTATGTGAAATATGAAATGGGTATAAATGAATTTATGTTTAGAGGCGGCTAGAAATGATGTACTTTCATCTAAACTCCAGCAAGGCGCCTTTGATATAATATTTCTACTTCATCTGCTTCCTGTTTTTAAAACTCAGTCATGTAGAGAGTGATTATTTGTTGGATTAGCATAATTCGACTGGTGAAATTATCAAATTCATTTGTCAATATACAATCAATTTACCATGATAAAACATAGATCTTGGCATTCTACTTCCATGCAATCTATGCCATTCAACAATAGTTGCTACCATGGTTTTCTCAACTATTGCGGTTAGTAAATGTGATTCACATATCATGAATTACTTTGAGCTCTAGTCTACTTATTTATTTTATCAGTCTTCTTCGCTTCTGGTGCAAGTTTTGAGTTGTCTTGGAAATCAGTCACCGAGTAACCGTGATGACTGATTTTCATTGTCACATTCTGTAAGCAGAAATAATCTACTTCATCAGCAATATAGACAGCGGTCAGTTGGCCTGCTCTTAGTGATGTTGACCTATCATTCGGTCAAAAACCTTTGTGACCCCTAATGGCATCAAAATTGTGCTTAGGGCATTCGTACAGCCAAGTAACTCATAATAGGTTTTTGATGCCAAAATTGAACTCACTCTGAATCTTTTCTCCATATTGCTCTGCCATGTTATCTATGATCGAGTTTGAACATTTTGTACTATTTCCAGTCGGTTTGCTATGATAGCTTGATAGTAAGACAATCATGACTGAGATAAAGCAGTTTCTGTATGCCTGGCTGGGCAGGCAGAAGCTTCAACCGGTTTATGACATTGGTTCTAGCGGTTCCAAGTTCAAGCCACGATTCAAGTGCGAGGTGACCGATTATATTCATAATCATGGTTCGCAATATTCAATCAACCCTTGTTTGCAGTTGCGGGTTGAAACGATTCCGTATGTCGGGATCGGAAATTCGACCAACAAGAAAGATGCCCAGGCTAACGCGGCTTGGGATTTCGCTTACTATCTCGTGCGTACTGGAAAAATGAAGGATGCTGAGCTTCCGTCTAAATCTGTGAGTTCCTACAGTTTGTGATAGTGCATACTTTTCTTAGTAGACAAAATGTGTAATTCGAGCTTAGTAAAGTTGTCCATGAAGTCAGTTGGTGAGGTGCTTCAGATGGCTTGTAGAAAATCAACTCGTAAGTGATTGAAAATATTGTTCATTTATTTGACTTATGAAAAGAACGACAGACCGGGAATTTCTAGCTAGATTCCAAAATTTGTAAGCTCAATATTGCGAATCTGTCTTCAAGGAATGTCTGAAACGATGGTAGTTTCACATTAATCATAGGCTACTGAAATTCATTGATTCACAATTGTGCAGTAGCCCAAGGTAAAGCATTCATAGTCTACTTCATATCATCAATGTCACGATGTATAAAATTTTGTATTCGCTTTATCCTGACTATCCTTACTTAGCTACGTAATGCTGCAATTAAATCAGCCTTAGCCAACCCCTAGGATATGCTATTTAATGATTTGATGTAGTCTCATTCTGTGGATTATCTCGAAGGGTGGCGCAGAACTCCCGCCGGAAGATGCCTACGTGTCAATCAAAGAAGAAACCGGAACAGTCCCTGGAATCTTACCTACTCCTGTGCGACCGGAGAGTCAAGAATTTGGCCAAAATAATGACAATAGGTATGTGAAGCCATAAATGGATGTTGGTGATTTGGTTCGATTGATTTTTATTTGGCGTTTTTCTGCTACAGCCGTCCTCCACCGGGACCCGCATTTGGGGGTTTCAATGTCGGGGCTGGGCCATCAGAAAGGGGTGGAGCTTTGCATGAATATTACGACCGCAAGCGAAAGCTGGAGGAAGAGGAGGTTTGCTTGATGATTTGTGAATTTACGCCCGTGTTATCTACGAGAAATTTGTTCAGACGTTTGCTTCGGAAGAAGTCGACATGAATTCGAAATTGCACGGAAACTGGACGATCGACAACGCAAAGTCGAGATTGCACGAGTTTTTCCAGAAGGAACGGATATCGGCCGACTACAAATACAGTCAAGTTGGTCCGGATCATAACAAGTACGACAACGTGATAGCTCATTTATGCACTGCATGAATATATTTTACAATCAACATTCAGCGAGGTTAATTAACGGTATATTGATGTCATTACAATTCATGGATTCAGATTTGGCTCAGATCCTGGGTTATGTGGTAGATTTGCTTCGGCAATTTCCTCCGGATGTGAATTTTGAACTCGACCAATCCCTCTATAAACTGGACACTATATTTAATATTATAGACTTGGAATCACTGTGTGACGTAACTTGAATGATGTATCTATGTCCTTGTTGTCTTTACTCAACGCAACAAGAACACAGTCTTCAAGAAGTTTAGTTTGGTGTAATCCTGATTGGGGTTTGAATGGAAAGTAAGCCATAGATTGAATTGCGGACTATAGTTTATCATGGTGGTTTTGAAATTCAATCAGTGTACGTACAGATTCATCACTAGGTCTGGGCATAATGAGTCGAGTCGGGTACCTATAGCCGAGCACTGGAATTATACGCCCCTTAATTTTTATCAATGAGAATTTTGTTGCGATGTTTCTTCCTTCTGCGCCTTGAAACCTCGATACGAGATAGCTTATCATTCAAGACATGTAGAATGAAACTACCAACGTTCATGGAAACAACGTTTTTGTGAGTAATAGTGATAGAACCGTTGTTTTGTCTCCGATCGCTATGACGTATTGCTGTCGACAAATTGGAAACAATTTATATTTAAGGGTACTGTAATTATTTGCTTCGTAGCCACATGAAAAGTACACATTTGAATACTTCAAGCCTGTCTTACTCTTACTGGTATCAACTCTTAATGAGTTGTACTCAAATACTTGACTCAAACTTAATTTTAATACCCACGCTGAATTGAAGCTCTCAGGTACTCGATTTTGCACAACTATATTTGTAACTTGTACTTCTCAATCGCTAAGTGCTACCCATGTATTCTTGCCTGACTTTCTTGAATTTCGTGTTTTTAATTCTTACTAGCACGCTCTGTCGAAATCATTCACAGATGCCAAGGAGCTGAGAGTTGGCAATATGACGAAAGTGTGGGATGAAAATGAATCAAATACGAATTCCTCGGTGGATTTCGGGACCAGAGTCCAAATGATTTCACAGCTTTTCTCAAAGGCTGCCGGGCAGTACGCTTAGTAATGCTCGGAGAGCCACATTCGGTCGAAATTTCTCAAAATATCTCACACGATCGGTCATTTGTCGCCTTCTTTCTCAGCTCCTTGATCTGGCGGCGTCTGATTTATCCGACACCGGTAAGTCTGTAGCTGTAGCGAAATCCTAGAATTTTTCTCTTCATCCCGTGGAATTATATTCTCTGCAAAGCAGGTTATATGTGGTCGGTTATTTACACTTCAACCTACTAACCTAGAGGAATTGGAAAGGATATTGCAATGAATGTGTTTACTGGTACATCATACACTCTCTTTTCATTTTGTCTATCATTCTGTAGTGATAATGTAACAATGACCACTGTATTTTCTGGTATATCTGAACTTGGTCATATACTCCCTGCCCACAGCTTTATGCTATTGATTGTTGACGTTAATTGACCGAATTCTTATTAGGTGCACTCAGATTTTAAGGGTTTTTATACGCAGGAGTGAATTTACCATCGGTTAAAATATTGAGATTTTCAGGATACTTTGATTACAAATGTGATGTTAAGTTTTTACTTTCTTATGCTCACCACTGCACGTATGTCTGGAACTGATTGTAGCCATATTTATGGTGAAGCTTGATGGTAGGCTACCTACAATCGATGTAGACATCTAGTAAGGTTCAAGCATTAGATTGTAGACTGATCATAACTATCCCCTTACCAATTTAACGACAATTTACAATGTAGGAGCTTCATTGCTGAGATGACGATCTACGTGAAGAAGCTTGGCAAAAGTAAGGAGATTTTCTGTCGATAGGAATATTCTTCTAATGTAGCGCATTACGCCTCTTACATTCAGCTCTTCATGCGAGAGAGCACGGTTCAAACAAAAAGAACGCATCCCAATCGTCGGCGTTGTCCTTGGTGCGGCAGCTGTTTCACTTGGGTGTGATTGAGAACTACACCGGTGCTACTCGGAAGAAGCAAAGCGATGAGGTGAATACTGTTCATACAGAGTGGTCCAGCCGCATTTGAAACTGATCTTTGAAAGGGAGTAACAAATGTCATACTGATTCGCAATAACTATACCTTACATCATACTGTTTTTGTTTTGTGTGAAAATCATACTTTAATGGTTTTGTTCTTTTAATACTCTGTTAATGCATAGTTCATTATGTGCACCAGTAATCTCCAGTAATGTATAAGATGTGTAGTTAGTTATTTTTGTAACTCGGTGATGATGTGGGGTTCCCCATATATATTTATGACCGTGATATTCTTTACAGGCTGAGCCGTATGACGTTTCGGTCGATCCGCAGATTGTCAATAGGTTGCTGGCGTCTCTGTCCGAGCTGGGCATTGAGCCAGTCAAAGCCAACGTGACCGAACCAGAAGTGCAAGTGAACCTGGTCCCGGCCAAGACGGCGTTTTTCGAGCCTGCTCCACGAAAAACGAGCGCCGGGGTCATTCCGTGGTCGCCGCCCTTGGCTAATTGGAATCCGTGGACGAGCTGTAACATTGACGAAGGCCCCTTGGCTAATGTGAGTCATTTGTTTTGGGAAAAAAACGCATTAATGGTAACGGTGGTTATTGTTAATAAATTGCAGCTGACGCCTGGACAAATTTGCAACGATTTGATGAACGAATACAACTACGCTCTGGAGAATAATCCTCAGATCAAAAAGGTATGTAGGTTTTCTCTGTAATATTCGATTGAATAGTGTGTTGGAAAGCGACATGCGTTGTAGTGGGGTTAGTTAATTCACTTGATATGAAAATTCAACATCATCTGTCTCGGGAGATAGACGGGTCATTGCGGATCATCAGATCAACTAGCGCTGTCTTGAAATACGTTTATGGTGATAGATGTTCATATTCTTGAATGTACTGGTCCGCGTTACTGCACAGGTGGAAGTAACCTGTTATCAATTTGTCGAGACTTGTCGACAATACTTCACGTAGAAGTAGATAATGGAGAATCTGAAAAGTACTCGAGTTACAAGTAATCTGAGGTGGCTACACTCGAAATTGCAGGATTTCACTTCGCGACTAAGACGAAATCTCTATTGACACCAGGAATATCTGAAATTTTCGAAAATATATACAGTCACCATGATGTAGCCTTGGCTATGTAACGGTTCATTCACAACAATTTCACCAAGAGTAGCGATGTAAACCTGTCCCATAACTACTTCATGCATTTCAAAATCCTTAATGTTTAGCGGAAATAGTTTTGCCTTGAACCTTTCAAGCAGGAGTGGAGGTAAGTCCAAAAACCATCATCTAGGGTACTCAGAAAATGTAGAAATACTTAGTCGCTGACCAGTGACCAACTCTGAATATGGCTTATGGATTCCTAACTCACCGAGGACTCAGATTTCCAATTTTACTTAGTCGCCACTCGCCAGATTTAATTCTCGGGTAGAGTCGTTTAGCCTACCTCTGCAGACCGCACATGCAATATCACACGTTTTGTTCAGATGATTGAAGAAAGGAATCAGCTTCCCATATTCGGCTACCGAGATCATCTCATGCAATCGATCAGGGACAACGCCGTCATAATCGTACGGGGACAGACCGGGTCCGGGAAAACGACTCAGGTACGGACGAATTCAGTTCTTACTTGACCAGTGTTTCTCAACTGGCAGTTCATATCAACCACATGCCAAATCCAATGGTTTCATTTGTCAATCGCAAAATGAAAGTTGAAGAGTTGGAATCTTGTAAATTAACTAAAGAAATGCACTTTGGAATGTAATTATCGGCAGTTTCCGAGTTCATGGTCCACCTGTTACGTCAAACTGTTTAATAGTAGCCTGCAACTTGTTTAAAACCAGATATATGTGAAGTTAAGAAGACTTTTTGAACAAAATTCGTTTCGTTTCTACAGTACGAATTAGTGAAATTTGGTATTGTAATAAATTGCAACAAAAGGTCTGAAAAATTTGTCATGAAATTTCACCGCTGGCTCAAACTGTTTATCGCTGGCACCTATTTAGCTGAAAATGTCAATTCTCAATAGGTCCCTCAATATATCCTCGAAGACATGGTGTCGTCCGGGCATGCGTCTGATTGTAACATCATCGTGACCCAGCCGAGACGTATCAGCGCCGTATCTGTGGCGGAGCGGGTGGCAGTAGGTAGTTATGACCACGCTTTCTGATTTTTATGGTGCTTGACTGCCAGTACTCTGTTTCAGAACGTGGAGAGGAACTAGGGCAGAGCGTCGGGTACAGCGTTAGATTTGATTCGGTGCTGCCCAGACCTCACGCCGGCATACTTTTCTGCACTGTTGGTGGGTTTTCCGGCAGTGCTTTTATAGAATGAATGTTTGTGAATGTTTCATTGCGGATTCGTTTAGGTGTGCTTTTGCGCAAGCTAACTGCGGGTCTGCGAGGTGTTTCGCATGTCGTCGTCGACGAGATACACGAGAGAGATATGAATGTGAGCTAACTTTATTATCTTGATACGATTGTTGATATGCAATGTTCCTTCCAATTCTCTACTAATAGTTGAGAATTAATCGGGACAAGTGTCGGCCGAAAATATTCTGGTTAATTTCAATTCAATTGTATATAGAAGTTCTCTACCTTCCACAGGGTCTTGTTTTAAAACGATTACGTTATTCGCCGAGGTGGTCAGTAATAAAGTGCTACTTTTTTAGAGTATTTTTTGTATGCTTTGACTGCTACTTGAACATTTTTAAGGCCAAAACTATTTGCTATTTACGATTTGTATTCTGAAAATAGAAAGTGGTTGTAGGACAAGCCTGCATCATTTGACCCCTGTAACACTGAAGATATTGTCAAAAATTGTGCTTGGTTTTTGTGTCAATAGTCATCCTGCATTAGTCGCAAAGCTACATCTTACTGTTTCGATTGCGTAATGGTTGAGCGTCCGGCTTCTTGATCGGTAGGTCGTGGGTTCGATTCCCGGCCGGGTCAAACCAATGACCTGATTAGTAACACTGGTATCCATGGCTTCCCTGCTCGGCGCTCATGCATTACTGGGATAGCATGGAGATGTGGTGCATGACTTAGAAAGCCGTAAAGGCTATATCTGCACTTCCTTGTCCAGCGGCATATGCATATCATGCACTCATGGTATGCATATGCGCAGATCGTGTTTATGTGTATCATGAGTCGGTGTATATGCCGCAAAAACATCAACGACAAAAATAAACTACGTCCTTCCTTCCTTGTAGTCACCTCCGATTCTTATCTGACAAAATTGTACTCTGGAACAAACCAACGTTTTGAAACTAGTTACTAGAGTACTTTTTAGACCTTTTCTACTTTTTGACACTTCTACTTGTAATATTACTTTTACTTCTGCCTGGGTAGCAACGCTGATACTTCGACCGCCTTTGGTTTATTGTCTCTGATTTCTTGTGTCAGAGCGACTTTCTGCTGGTCGTGCTCCGTGACATTGTCGCCACGTATTCCGGGATCCGCATCGTTCTCATGTCCGCCACCATCGACACGACCATCTTCTCGCAGTATTTCAACAACTGCCCGGTGGTGGAAGTTCATGGACGTACGCATCCTGTGCAGGGTGAGTTATTTTTCGGTATTACGGCTAGCAGTTTCGTTGACTTTTAGCCACATTTTGATGATCGCAGGTGACGGCGCTAGGCAACGGAAAGAGTCAATTACACTTTGACATTGCTTTCCGGTAAAACCGCAACCTGCTTCATGCGTAAAATCAAAATCGTTATACTTATGCTTGCATTTCAACTACAGTAGTGCTCATTATTTGATAACAACTATGCATCCAGTCTTTTATGCGTATTTATGACTTTTCGTATTATAATAGCTCCTGTGTACAGCACCCTGGCGTGGGGATGATGTATTGCTATATACTCAACGCTCTAAATCAGTGCTCTAAAACCATTTTCGGAATGGTATACCCTATTCACGTTAGCACAAAAGTTAGACACCCCAGTGCTGATGACTGAAATAATGTAAAAAGGTCAACATTCTTGCCCAGTCCTAATATCTCGCCCTTACCAGCGCTGTGACGTCTAAAAAATGGTTATCATCAGCTATAAGTTGCAGTGGCAGCGGTACTCCTTTGAAAAATTGTGGCACATCCGATTGGACAGCACTGCTATCA
>ATSW01039818.1:0-12192 GCA_000444245.1 Botryllus schlosseri
AAGTCTCCTACTTTCCCGATTCCAAAATATGGTAACCCAAGGTTTTGGCCTTAAAGATCAGTGGTTCGGTGATCCACGTAGGCTATGTAGCACCGAACGCAGGGGGTCTATGGGTTGAAAATCGAAACCCCGTCCTTTCGAAACAACTCCATCTCCAGTAACCGACGTTCCGCGGAACACTAGGGGTACGCCGTAGGTAAAGACAAACACTCCACTCAGACATATAATTTGTGGTTATGCGCCCGACTTGGTCATCATTGGTTGAAGATAATTAGGCCCGATCAGCAATCGAATTGTGGCTGTTGCGGCGGCACGTCGTGTGCAGTGACGTACGCAGGGGAGATTGAGATTCGAAATCGAAGCCCAGTCTTTCTGCAATGCTAATTCTATCTCCAATATGTGTAAGCTCATTTGTAATCAAGGAATTGGTATCACGCAGTTTCGACTGAACAATACAATGACACTTTCCAAGGTGAAGCCTCGCATTTCTGAACTGGTAACTGAAATGGAACGGCAGATTTGCAATGAATATTACTTATCATGTTTTCATTTGTGTGTATATCATATTTTAATGGTTTTGTTCTTTTAACTATCTGTTGATGTACAGTTCCTTTTGCGTACCAGCAATCTATAGTAATGTATTATGTGTACGTGTAGCCATATAGATGTGTATCGTGGTTGATATTTGTATTTAAAATTCTGTGACACTGCCTTAAATGTTGCATTTGGCAAGCTTAAACTTGTTTCTGTCTTGTCACATACACGTTAAATCGCTGTTGCAGAAAAATCAAGTTGCTCGCGTACCCTTGATCGGGTGGACCTTCAATAAACGTTCGCTGCGAACACGAGCAGATGACATCAGTTGATATTTGCGACTGAAATATCTTGTTTACAGTCACGCGGATGCATTCAGAAAGACAAACAAGATATTTCAGTCGCAAATATCAACTGATGTCATCTGCTCGTGGTTGGTTTCATTTTATTAGGATTAGTTTTGTTTGTTTGTTTTATTACATCATTGGCGCTTATCGCACATATGGTTATTTGCACCCAGCACTTGAATTGCATTAACGCAATGTCTTTAGCGTTCTTGCTTCGTCTTTCTGGTCATTAGCTGCCATCTTTCCAGAGTTCGGCTCTCTCTTCTTCTGGGCTTTTCAAGGCGCTGTATATACAGCGAGATCGGCGATGAGGAGCCCAGATAAACCTCCGAGACATAGAAACATGGCAGAGCCGTGACTCGAACCACCAACCATTGGTGTCGTGACAGCAGTGTTTAACCAACTGCGCCACTCGCTTCCCCATCCATGGTTAGTGTTCGGTCCACAAAGACGTCATATTCAATCGCAGTATTTTTGGACTCAGAGAAGTTTTTTCCGCATAAATAATATGGCAATATATTTTTTCATCATGAATGGATTGTCATTTCGCGTGAAAAACAGTTAACGTTCTCAGTACGTGATATCTCAAGCATATGCTTCCGCCCCTAGCTTTCGTTGAAATGTCGCCCTAATTTTGAAATAGTTTCAATCTTTTCAATTATAGTTACTAGTCTAACCTATCGATCTCGCCTTCCGTGGCATGCCACCATATTTTGTCTCTTGATTTCTCTATACTATCTTATTTTACTTTCATTCAGTGCCTCCTCTTTACATCGGCTAGGCCAAGGTGGGTATCTGATTACAAAGACTAATCCAAGACGTTTCGACACCTTCCTATCTTTTCATTGTATCGCAATTTTTTGTGGTGTATTGAACTGATAAAATTGCTTATAAACCGAAATCGTAGTTCCTGGAAATCTTTTTGTGTTTACAAAAAAGTCACCCCACATTTTTCCGCCTCCTTGCAGCCTGCCGCCACTGGCGCAGAGGGGCTTTTCAAGGCGCTGTATGTACAGCGAGATCGGCGATGAGGAGCCCAGATAAACCTCCGACACATAGAAACATGGCAGAGCCGTGACTCGAACCACCAACCATTGGTGTCGTGACAGCAGTGTTTAACCAACTGCGCCACTCGCTTCCCCATCCATGGTTAGTGTTCGGTCCACAAAGACGTCATATTCAATCGCAGTATTTTTGGACTCAGAGAAGTTTTTTCCGCATAAATAATATGGCAATATATTTTTTCATCATGAATGGATTGTCATTTCGCGTGAAAAACAGTTAACGTTCTCAGTACATGATATCTCAAGCACTCAGAAATCAACAAAAGCGGAAAGACTGTGTTTTCACACCCAAAAGGTGGTACACAAAAGCAGATGGCCTACCTTAAAATTATATCGCGGTATAAAGCAAGAACAACATTTTAATCTGAATGATACTTAACCAAACATTATATGTTTAAATGGATTACGGATGAACGTGCGCACATAGTGACGTTGAAATGTAGGATTTATAACCTTGCTTTAAACCAGTGGTTCCCAACCTTTTTAGGTGGCAGGGCCAAATTTAGAATTTCAGAGTACGGTCTGGGCTGCACCAGGGCAATGAAATGAACCCAAAATAGTCACCAAAATATGAAAATTGGCATTGTTCCGATCATTCGCTTGACGCCATTGGCGATTGTGTTGCCGCGCTCCCGTTGTTCAGAACAATCAACCTTTGCTGGCTATTTCGGAGTAGTTTTATTGCCTGGCGAGATTTCAATTCGTATTTTTGGAATCAGTGCGACACTTGCTTTCGATAAACACCGACATATCAAATTATTCGGACGCTTGGGTCGCAAGCTATAGGACTACCAATTATGCTGCTTTTTGCCGGCTAAGCAGTACGCATCTCGGCGTATTCAATCGTGAGTCACTTGTTGCACATCTATCCGTAAATTAGCAATCAATACCCAGGGCCGTAACAGCACTTCGTCAGCCCCCCCCCAAAAAAAAACGTTGCTCTTGGGCCCGACATAGGGTGATAAACCGAACTTCGAAGCCCTCCACACCCCCTCAGGCTAGATGGCTGGTTACCGCTATTTATCAGCTAAATCGGGTGTCCGTTTTAGGCAGCATCTCTCGACTGATCGCGCGAAGCGCGAAAAATTTCTCTAATTCATGATTAAATCGGTCAATATAATCGGGAATTGCATATATATTGGTATCAATTTTTATTCTCTCTCTGCTCACGTAATCAGATTGACCGGTTGAGTCGAGTGAGTTGTGTTTGAAAAGGTAGGACCGCTCAATAATAATTAAACATCTTCGGGCGTATACCCGTTGGCAGGAACGAAACAGCACTTCGTCAGGCCCCCAAAACACTTAGGTCTTGAGCTCCTATAGGGTGATAAACCGACCCCCCGTCCCGTTGTTCGCTTCTGCCACGAAATCAGGATCCCCGTTTAGTGAGCCAGCGTGGAGCGCGAAAATTTTCGATAATTCAAAATAAAGTAGCTCAATAAGATCGCGAATTGCATATATATATTGCTATCAATTACTTGTCCTCTCTGCTCACGTATTCAGATTTACCGGTAGAGCTGAGTGAGGTGTCTTGGAAACTGTAGGGCCCGTAAATAATAATTAAACATATTCGGACGGGCGGACCCGTTGGTACGACTTCGTTACATAATGTTATTTGATTATTTCGTGACCTCCAGTCTGCTATATCAAAAAATATAGAATCGCCCAATCGTAATAAACTGAAAGATGCACACGATTTCAAATTGGTAGTTCTTCACTGGCATATAATTCTTCCCTGCGGGATGGTAGCCTATATGTCTCGTGAGGTTCAGATTGCCAAGACAGGAACATTCAGGGACAGTCATTTAGGCGCCTATGGTCAATTATACCTATATGTATTTTGTATATACATAACGAAGTTTTCGGTCAGCGTAAAGGCACTCCTTTTCGGCCAAGGTTTTCTCGCTGCCGATCGTTCTGGCGAACTTCTTGGAGTCGCATGTTACATGGCCTAAAACTTCAGATGTCTTCGTGCGTCGTGGCGCGGTAATGGCCAACGCCGATATGCCCACTTTTATAAATCTTGCGTATTTTATCTTGGTGGAAAAGTACCCAACAATTAAGGTACTTGGAAACTTGAAATCGCGGGCAGCGCGAAATATTTTTGAAAAAGTTGCATAAAATTTCTTAAAATACTCTATAAATTATGTTAATTCACTAAATAATTTTGGGCCCCCTTCGAGCTCGCTTCCCTCAATTTCCAGCAATCCTAATTGAAAACTCCAGACTCCAAGCCAAGCAAGAGTATTTTACAAATATAATTTTTTTTTTTCATAAATCGATTTCTCAATATTTTTGTGGGGGCCGCAAGAAGGCTAGCTGGGGGCCGCGGTTGGGAATCACTGCTTTAAACCATGAATCAATCACAACCGTCTTTTCCACGAAGTAACAAAAAGTACTAAACTAGCCATTGGATATATTCAGAGAAAGAAAAGAACCGGCATCAAATGATGTCTGCCTTAAATTGACTCTAAATTGAAACACACAAATAAGGAAATGCCGTCCAGCAGTCAGTGGCGTATAGGAGCATATGCTGCCGCCCCTAGCTTTCGTTGAAATGTCGCCCTAATTTTGAAATAGTTTCAATCTTTTCAATTATAGTTACTAGTCTAACCTATCGATCTCGCCTTCCGTGGCATGCCACCATATTTTGTCTCTTGATTTCTCTATACTATCTTATTTTACTTTCATTCAGTGCCTCCTCTTTACATCGGCTAGGCCAAGGTGGGTATCTGATTACAAAGACTAATCCAAGACGTTTCGACACCTTCCTATCTTTTCATTGTATCGCAATTTTTTGTGGTGTATTGAACTGATAAAATTGCTTATAAACCGAAATCGTAGTTCCTGGAAATCTTTTTGTGTTGACAAAAAAGTCACCCCACATTTTTCCGCCTCCTTGCAGCCTGCCGCCACTGGCGCAGAGCCGCAAAGTGGCTGCTATACGCCACTGCATCCAGTCGCTGACAAGTCCAATGATATGTTCGACACCCCGAGACCGGATTTATCAATTCTAAGTATAGGTAATGTTTTCGTGTTTCGTGTGTATGTTTCGCACACTTTCTTCGATAAGATTGTGCTAGGAGCTAGGTTATTTTACTTCCGCGTATTTTTTTCACTCACCGTCCTACTGATGGTGTGATAGTAATAATAATAAGTTACAATTCAAGGAGGTTTAATCAAAGATATTAGTGTAACTGTAAAATTTGGTTATTTGAGAGAAATGTTCAACATTAAAATCTTCAAAGGCTTGTTTGCGAACGCGAACCTCGAGGATCGCACGACTAACGCGAACAGAACGTTCCTTTCCCACCATTCCTCTACTTTCCAGTCCCACGACTAACGCGAACAGAACGTTCCTTTCCCGCCATTCCTCTACTTTCCAGTCCCGTCGATAAGTTTGCTGTGTCTACAAAATAATTCATACTTTATAGTCGTGCGTGTGCGGCGTACGCACGACGGAATTTGCACCGTCGCACAGCCACAATACGTACGTCGTACACACACAGTACTCTGTGCAGACTGCTCAATGCTCACAGAGCAATGTTTCTACTGATTCATGCTGACTGCGCCTTTCTGGGTCCTGGATTCTAGAAAATTCGGACGGATTATGACATAAGGCTATTTACAATTTTTGAAAGCTGGTGCCTGATGAAACACGAATGTTTAAGTCACTAGCCAAGTGCATAAGGATATTACAATCTGATTCTTTCATTCAGTGTGCATGCCTCCTCTTTACTACGCCTAGGCCAGGGGTTCTCAGCCGCTCTTCGCCCGTGGCCCATTTTCCGGTTTGAAAATGTTCTGTGGCCCACCTCTTATTCATCCTAAAGTCATATAGTCCCGTTCAAGGCATGGTCATCGCTGGCGCCGATATGCATATTTCTCCAAAATATGCGCATTTTCTCTAACTGATCATTACAAATGTAGATCTTCATATTGATGAAATCGCGCGAAGTGCGACGAAAATTTTCAAGTAGAGTAAATCTCCTCCAACAAACAAACGACCAACCATCGAAATTTGGGCCCTTTTGAGCTCCCCCCAATTGGGAGTTTTAGGTGCGGCAGTTACGGCTCTGGTAGATCGTATAACTCTTGTGTAGGCCTACATTAATATGGCCGCTGTTCCACTCATGTCGCGAAACCCAATAATCTAATCCCCGCCTCCACTAGGTGATTGGGTTTTAGTTCCACTATGGTGGGATTGGGGCTGGTCCAGCTTCAAACAATTCTTTGGTGAAAGAGATACTGCACAGATGTGGAGAAAAAATATTTTAATGTTCAAGCTGTACAATGTAGGCCTACGTATAGTGTGTCCTGTATCTACTGAAGTTGCGATGTCAATCATTTCATATGAATCTTACATTATCTACAAGGATTTCAGGGCCGGAAATTTTAAACCAACTCCAATACATTACGATTCGTTGCGGTGGTGCCGTTTACTTCAATAGGAAGTTGATAATTGATAATAAATTGCGATTATGGCTATTTTGATATTACAATATTACGACCTGCCAAGGCACCGTAAATCTTCTTCAAATACAATTCTGTCCCAGTTTAATGCACACCCTTCGCAACGGCATACGACACACGACCCTGCTGGAATACTTGGTCACTTCAGCACTAACTTCAAGTTAATTTATAATAGAAATTATTTTCGTTGCCGTCAGCCGTAGGTTGTCGTAGCCGGTGGATAAAAGCCACCGTTTCCCCTCCCATTTACGACTTGTAGGCTACATTGTGAATCCATACGTGCCACTACGTCCCATTAGAGTCGGATGAAAAACTTAGGTAGCCAACGTATAATTTGATAATATGAATATATTTTTGAACGAATAACATAACAAATATAACCAAATTTTCACTAGTTCTACAATATTCCAAATAGCTCTGTGGCCCACCTAAAATGCTCCTGTGGCCCACCAGTGGGCCATGGCCCACCCTTTGAGAACCCCTGGCCTAGGCCAAGGTGGGTGTCCGATTCCATTGACAAATCCAAGTCGCTTCGACATCTTCCTGTCTATTCATTGTATCGCATTTTTTGTGGTGTATTGAACTGATAAAATTGCTAATAAACCAATGATGATGATGATTCGCGTAAGCGACGTTTTCCAAAAGCCTAGAACGAAAGTCGAGCTTGATAAAAGTCGGCAGATCAGCAATCATATGAAACGTCAGGATTAACAACAACAACATTCCAAATGATTAGGCAATGCTTCTGTTTGCAATTTGAACAATCTGCTGTGAATCACTATCAGTTTATTTATAATTTCATTATTTCAGAACACCACAAGACCGCGATACAATGAAAAGATAGGCGGCCGTCGAATCGACTTGGTGTAATCTTTGAAATCAGACACCCACCCGGGCTTAGAAATAAGAGGCATGCACACTGAATGGAAAGAAATAAGGGATGGCATAAAACAACTAGTGCTGAAAATGAATGACGCATCCGTCGATAGGCGAGGTTGATATGTCAGATCGTGGCCAGGTATTCTTGAGGGCTGACTAGTGAATTGTGGACAGTTCAATATGGAAAATCTAAGCAATTACGCCGAATAACCGAAAATGTCAAATACGTATATTGACTTCAGTTTATATTACTGCTATTGTAAAGTGTGATCTGTTCGGTCTGACATCACCGTGCCTTTATTCTATCCTTTCTTATCGCCGCGGACTTTTGAATGAGCATCACTTGAGAACGAGCAAATAAGGTATCGAGCGTATGATTGAATCATTCTCGACTGTTCGATTCTTCTGTCGGCGCGTGGTTGGAATTCTGCTTAGTCACGGCTTTCTGCGCATGCGTGCATAACGGACGATATAGTACGTTTCCCAAGTGCGGCAATCGTCAGTCCGATTGCTCACCCGGTGACGGCAGCAGTGTGGCGTGGCTCGATTCTTTAAGTGCGGCATTTTCGGAAACAAATCTTAGAGCAGTTCAGATTGATATGCTGGGATATGCTACACAGCGTGAGTTGCGGCTCATTTGTATCTGTTTTATACGTTTATTGATGAAATCGCTACTCACATTACATGAAGTTGGAATAAAGTTATTGATCTAATAAATGCATAGATTGATCATATACGCTATGGATCCCCTTGTCGATGTAACTGCAGCTGCAGGGGTATACGCCTTCGTATCACAGTAACTGCGCGTTTTGCTGTTATATCAGTACCAGCTTCTTGAGGATGTGGTAGTGTCGTGAGTGTTACTGCCCTGTACAAAATTATTATGATGAATAGCTTCTTAGAGGTTCATAACTTCAATATACAATTAAATTATACATCCATAGTGAAATGAACCAGATTGCTGTAATGCTGAATTTATTCGCTACTTAATAATGATAGTTGAACTGTCGTGCTAAAATTGACACTTTGTTCAATGCTTATACCAGGAATACTTATATATTCGAGACCTTTTACATTGTCAACTGTCATAATGGTGCAATACAAGCTATATTATTTCAACGGCCGTGGTCGCGCTGAAGTCATCAGACTGATTTTCGCTGTTGCTGGAGTCGAATACGAAGACATCAGATATGGACCAGAGGACTGGCCAAAGCACAAAGCTAGTATGTTTTACCGCGCAGCACGATACATTTCGTACGGTTAAGAAAACTAAAACGGTTACATGTTTTCCTTAATAGGCATGCCTCTGGGTCAAATGCCTGTGTTGGAAGTAGACGGCAAGAAATTGTGCCAATCGGGTGCTATCGGTCGTTACTTGGCCAACAAGTACGGTTTGTTGGGTAGCACGGACATGGACAAATACTGGGCCGATGTCTACGGTGAAATACTTGAAGATATGAGCAAGAAATATCCTTTTGCGGAAAAAGACGAGGAAAAAAAGGTAAAATTCTCAAGGATGCATAAAATATGCGATCCCGAATCCCACTCGATACGACCATAATCGCAGTTGGAAGTCACATAACTCGGTAGAAGTAAGTTGGTGCCAAATTTATGGATCTGATGTAGTTATAGGTGTCGATCGGCATCAAACAAACAGATTTGTACAACCAGATAATTGTAGTTGATATAAGACTAATTAGAGCGGAATTCCGGTAATCTCATTCTAATTTAATTTGGTACATGTTTCTTTGCCCAAATTCTAATCTAATTTGTGAAATCTTTATACGGTCTAAATGTATTTCTAAATTTCTGCTTTTCATGAAAATGCTACAGAATAACTGTATAGTGCGAAACGAGCCCAGCCTGCTGTACAGACATATGTTATTCTCATTTCTCATGCTTGTCAGAATGAACTTTTGATTTGATTTGAACTGAATTCGATTAAATTTCCGAGTTTTAGCAAATTCAGTAACTCTAATTCTAATTTTGAAAAACCGGTGGAGCTATAATTGTAATTCTAGTCTATAATTTGAAAAAACTGTATAGGTATAATTCTCAATTCTAACATGATTTAGAAAAGCTGAGCATTTTCTTGTTGTCCATGTCTGCAAGTAAACGAAATGTTTCCATGTGTTATCCGTGTGTATGTTACGGCCTAAAGAGCCTGGAAATGTCACAAAGCGACCATTCATAGGTACTGCTTACTAGAAGCCGATCTCGCAACAACTTTTACTATTTTCCGCGTTTTCAGAAAGAATTGATGAAACAGTTTCTGACCGTATCGGTACCTGAAGCGTTGCTGAAAATGGAAAAGCTTTACGTCGAAAATAATAACGGGAAAGAATGCTTCCTTGTAGGCGAGGTTAGTTTTCACGTCACTCGTTGTCGCGAGTCAGTTCGCTCGTAACAGAAACTTTCGTATTTTACAGCTCAGCGTAGCAGACTTGGCGTTCATGACATTTATGGACTTTCTCGTACCGATGAAGGAAGACATCCTGGGTGGAGTTCCAAAACTAGCTGCTCTGTATAAGCGCGTCAGAGAAGTGCCGAAAGTTCAAGCATGGGTGTCAAAACGACCGCAATCTCAATTCTAGTTGGACGAATTGACTCAAACTCTCGATTATTATTCCTAACTCCAATTTATATATAAGATATAACCATGTCATTTTTGTGCTAATATTTTTACTTTCGACTCGATAAACGAAGCGAAATGCGTCTATGTCATTGCGTGTGTAGTTAGTACATCGTTGTGTTTGGTGTACCAAGAATTTGGGGATAATTTTGGGCGTACAAAATTCATAATGAAGCTTTTCGAGCCGACGTTCTCCGAAGGCAATCGTCAGCAAATGAGGATTTCTACAAACTTGAGTAACCACATTGCATGCAATCAATTATGACTTCTCATTTATACATTAAAATGCAGGCAAGTCGTGAGCGCAGCTACCGTGGTACATTTACATCTTGAACATAACATCCTTCTGCCGACGCAACTCGGTATGAGAAGTAGCGGATATGTATTAGTCAACATTGCAAATCAATAACATGCATAACAAAAATGCCAAGTCGACGAAATGCGATATACTGATATGCATGATATCGATGAGAGGCTCGATATAACAGCCGTCAAAGTTAAGCCACCTGGACCAGGAGCATCTTACTACATAAGTCGTTACCCTTAAAACAGTGGTTCCCAACCGGTGGGGAATTCAGGGGTTTTCTGGTGGGGAACAGACGCAATTGCAAATCAAACACAGTATATACAAATTTACAGAGACAGATCACCACGATTACGGTTACCAGTTCACTGCTCAGGACTACGTGCCTCGCAAAATTATGGTGTGTTGTTCACAATAACTCATTTTGAGAATTATGGATAACCGACATTAGGGTTACAAACACGTTTAGCACGCGCTTTCGAATATTTGTGGGTTGCCGGTACACAGGGAGTTTTATGTTGTAGTAGAGTCCTACTTTAATTTCTACTGTCAGCCGTCCCGGGGCTATTGCGTGCATTTCAATAAATAAATAGCTTGTCCTTGACATCCGGTATATCACTGCTGGTGGACTTGACGTTCGATAAAACGTAATGACTAAAGTTCAAAGAAAATACAAGCATACCTAACTCGACCTCGAATTCACGTTTGTACAGAAAACGTATGAGCAACTGGCACAATCATTGGTTTTCTTAACGCGGGTCGTCACTATAAATCCCAACTTATATCGAAGGGAGCATTTTTACAGGTTTTATAGAGGGAATTTAGGTTGTGGGGAATGAAGACTCGGAAAAATCAGAAGTCGGGAATGAAGAAAAAAGGCTGAGAACCACTGCCTTAAAACTGGACAAGACTGGTAGAGTGGCGTGTCACAAGTAAAGAAAATGCACCAGCATACGAGTCATATGATTTCACTGGGAATAGTCAATTAGTTTTTACGTCGGACACAAACCGGTCATGCGTCGTGTCAATTGTTTGCTGATTATAACAACAAATCAGGCGGAAGGCTGCATTTCCCAATCAACGTGTTCAAAGCCTTAGGAGGAAGGAGTTAATTCCAATTCTCATGCATACATAATAAAACACTGTCCAATTTCGAGCTCCAATCAAAATTACTGTCACAAAAATCCAGCTCACTAATTATTGTGAGCAAGAGAACATGGTTTGCGGCGGTTTTGTGCGCAAAAGCAATTTGATTTAGAGGGGAGAACGTGGTTTTGCTCGTCTAATAGTGAGAAGATAAGATAATCGGCATATTTGTCTAATAGAATAAGAACTTGTATCATTTAGAAATTCTTCGCCACCCCCCGGTTGGGAAGAACTGCACTCCCATGTGGGAGTCTGGTTTCATAGAATATACTCCAAGTCGTTTCGACACCTTCCTAGGTTAATTGCTATTGTATCGCAATTCCGTGGTGTTTTTGAGAGGATAAAATTATTTACAGTGCGCTCGACTCAATTCAACCGCTGGTTATTACGAGCAGAGACGCACAACAGAGTATAGCTTGCTTTGCTTGAGATGTCTTGCCAAAAGCCTTGCCGTTTGCAGTGTGCGCGCTGCACACCGCACCGAGAACAGTGTTGTAATTGATTTATGGTAAATGATTCATGCCGGGGCCTACGATAACTTAAAGGGGCACTGCGCTCTAAAAATGATGGGGTCTCAAATTGAAGGTAAAAACGAACAAAAATTTTTGGCCGCAGCCATTTCCTTCAGAACGCCACCGTAACGGAGCTGCAATTTATTGAAATTTCTACAAGACCAGCTGCCGCGGCTGCTTAACTCGTTACATGGCACGATGTCTTCGTCGTCGCACTTGCTCGACGCGATAAGGCAGTCACGCAGAGAACGAAACTTAGACACATTTCCTTCATAACATCGGCTGACAACTATCTAAAATT
>ATSW01039835.1:0-19789 GCA_000444245.1 Botryllus schlosseri
CTGAGCACGTGCGGTGGAATTACCGAATATCGCGAGATGGATATTATGGCGAAGCGGTGATGTCGTATTGGATAGTAACAGCATGCGTTTCAGTAAGGTCTTGGGAGTTTCGAATCGAAGCCACGGCGTAGCTTTAGATTATTGCAAGTGTTAATAGCAGAATATTCACAGGTGGAGTTGCTGCGAGACCAAAGTGGATCGCAGCCTCGGAAAATGAAGAGGTAATGCAGCCTAGAATCGGATGAAAGGCTGGAATACCTTGTCATTTTCCGAGGCTGCGATCCCCTTAGGTTGCTGAAGGTAAGGTACAGACTTCTCATGTTGAGTCTTGTTTGTATATTCCTTTTCGGACTTGTTGCAAAGGGCATGTACCGTGTATTATGTTTTTGGGTGATAATACCGGTTGTTAATCTATTGCTTCATACCAGTCCGAAATACTCAATAAATTTTAGTTTCCTTTGGTGTCCATGTAGTTAGATATGATCTGTCATATTTCTGTTTGTACGGGGCGTAAATTTCATAATGATGTGGCATTGTTGAAGCATTGGAAACCCCATCTACGAACAGGACAGGACAGTCGGAATTATCTTGCTTCCAAGTACACTATGCCGCACGCGATACAATAATCCACCATCAAATTTATTTTTTAGTGAAACTATAATGGATCTTTATATTAATGACGTTTTGCTGCATCCATCAGCTGAAACTGTAACTGAAGCGGAAAACATGGTGAAAGATATGGGCGTTGACAGAGAGGAGGATCTCAAGTTAGTCACAGAAGATGATCTTGCCTCAGTATTAAATCGGATATCTACTAGAAAATTTGGAAGTTCGGCATGAAGGTATTTATAGACGATCTCTTGGGATATCATATCATGTGACTAAAACTTTTAATTGCAATATATCACACTCAGAGTTAGACAATTAGAAGATTTTCAGATTATCTAAACTAGATTAGAATTACAGCTCAGATTAGAATTATCGCTAAAGAGCATTTTCCAAATTAGGTTCGAATTGTAGTTACCTAATTGTTTCCAAATTAGATTAGAATTAGATTTACTGGGTTCGTGAAAACTTGGAAATTTAATCAAGCTCAGCTCTTATCCAGTCAGAATTCATAAGCAGGAGCATGGCAAATGTCTGCACAGACAGCTTGGCTCGTTTTTCATTATGCAGTTCTCCCGTAGCATTATCGGGTAAACCAGGAATTAGAATGAAGATTGAGCATAGAAACATTTCTCAAATTATATTAGAATTTGAGCAAAGAAACATATCAAAAATTAGATTAGAATTGAATTACCAAGTTGTCCTAGATCTTATCACATTGGCGGGCCTAAAAGTCCAAAAGCTAACTGCCTAATCTTTGTTCAGAACTCTAGAAGATCCCGTCAAGCAGCGAAGCCTCAAAGTATAGCTGTCATTCATAAGCTGCTTCAAATTAACGTCAAATGTGTGAATGACAGAGAAAATATCAAGGCTAATGCACTCGTGGATATGATATCTTGCTACTTAAAAGAACCTTTGTCAGCCACAGGTAATGCCATCGATACAATTGCTGTGTTCTGTTTTTGTAATAGACTTTTCAATTTAGTAAAATATTCCTGGATTATTTTTACTCGCAACATTTTATTTGGTCATCGAATTCCTACCAGTAGGCTACCTCATTTTAACAGTCGTTGCCTAACTGGAGGTATTCATTTCAGGACTGCCTCGTCTCAGATCTCTATGTAAAGATGCTCAGCCATTGATTGTTGCCATCGGTAATCTTCACCAAGTGTTATTTTAGAAAGATCGCTCTCTGAATCAATTATCTTTCACTACAAAATATTATATAGGCCCATGTTAGGTAGAATCAGTGACTACGGCACAATCATTATTCATGGGCCATTGAAATTATTGCTTCCAAAAGAGATTTTTCTAAAACGATTGACTTTTACTACATCGTTGTGCTACTTCCAAAGTTTATTTGACTCTTACACAACAAACATTTATCAATTGGTAGAAATTCTATCAGCCATGTCTGATGAACTAATTGATGACGTTGTTTTGGCGTCAGTAAATGCACATTGCACACCTCCTAAGATTTTTGACTCGCAATGGTAGAGCAGCCCATCTAATCTTAACCTCGATTAATTTTTGACTTTTGTTATTCTCAGGTACATCCATTTCCAATGCTTCGAAATTTAATGTCTACATTGAGAGTTAACTGCATTACTCAACAACTACTCTTGCTGAAGCACTGACTTATCAATTTTGTTCATTCTACATACTGAGCATTATGTATCCTTGAAATGTATGGCCACGTATGAATTCATTCAAAGGTGAGTTTTTCCTACCCATTAATAACATTGTCATGAGACTTAATATGTCAGGAGTGTTTGCAGAGAAAAGTTTGACAATTCGAAAAATTCCAGCTTCCTCAAATTAGATTAGAATTAGTGAAAACTTTTCAAGTTCGGTTCGTACCAAATCTGAGTCTATTCCCGTAAGCAGCAGAATGGTAAATGTATGTACGGCAAAAGGTTGGCTCATTTCGCACTATACAGCTAACCTGTAGCTTTTTTCTGGAAGATCAGAAACTATATTAGAATTAAAATTAGACCATAGAAACATTTCATAAATTAGATCAGAATTAGATTCCTGGCATTTCGCTCTAATTTGTCTAATTAGGCAACTAGAGTTATCTAGTTGTCCAAATCTGTTACAGAGACATGAGTCTGGTTACACAATGAAGATACCTGCACTAGTTCAGTAGCCTAATACGGCTTATCAATTGATCATATAATATGGCATTCTGTTTAGTTCTAATGATAATCAACAACGGAATTTGAAAGTTTAAACTGAAGTCCCCGCCGTCGTTATTGACTGACTTTTAATGTATCATATTATTTCATTAATTTTTGTCTGGTATGTCTCCGAATAAATTTGGTAGGACATGTTCCTGCTCGAGCCAACCTGTATCCGTGACTGATATTACACCATTGTCACTGAAATGGGTCATCTGTTTGTACGTGCATTTCACTGATTGATTTTTTTTCTGTCTAGGTACTTTTCTGACATAAATCCGGAGGGAACAAGATCAAGCGTGTCACGAAAAAGAGCAGCAATCCATTCAAATGGTGCTTGGTCTAGTGAGACTGTTTTCTGGATGATGATGATGACCTTCATATGCGATTGGCATTGAGCAGTAGCCATTTGTGATTGGCATTTGGCATCCGCCACGGAATATAGTTTGAACTTTTGGTCCGGCCCGCAAACCAATAATTTTGCTTCTCATTTCGCACTCCTAGAAAATAATTAATTGTCCACCCCTGATCAACCTAAAGTTCAAGCCGTCTCCGGTGACGACATGCGAGGGACTACTAACGAGCTGACTCGCTAAACCACGCTGTTTGCACGTTCATTCGTTTTCGATTCATTCATTTTGTGGATGACCCCGTATCGCTGTTGTCAGGAATGTTCGTACAGCGTATTGCATTCATGGCTGCGTGGGGAAAAAGCGAGGTAGCACGACAAGGTGCTTGGTCCGACTCCAAACGCTTCTTCTGTAGATATCGTTCAAAAGAAGAAAATTATTCGAGTTGGCGCAGTGCCGCAGTCGGTTAACCTACGGCCGTGTGGCGCGAAATACTGTAATCGACTCTCGGCCCTGTAGCACGTTCATCTGGGCAAAAGTATATTACCTCGACTCAGCAGACTAACTACCGTAAAATCACCTGGATACCATCATGGACATATTTAATTACGAACAAAACTCTCAAAACGTCACTTTCTAGTACCATAACGCGCAAAAACGGTTTTAACTTGACATTTTGGGTTGATTTCAATTTATGATGTTTCACCGGTCCGCCAAATATTTTTTGAAATTTTACCGGTCAGAGAGTGGAAAAAGGTTGAGAGTCACCGGTATGTATCATAATATATGTCCGTATTTAAAACGACTTTCTTGTAAGTGTGCCGCGAGTGTTTTAAATTTTTTCTAGTGTGCTACAGGCCGAGGAAGTTTGGGAACCACTTCTTGGTAAACCTACAGTATACTATGATGTTTTTGCTTGTGAAGGGCTAGAGAAACGTATAATAGGCCACACCTCTCTACACATTATATCATACTAAAGGAATAGTGTGAATGTGAGGTTCACGTCCGCATTGGGTGTGTGAACCTCAGAAATTAGGAGGTTCGCTTTCACAAACGAAGCTTGACAAGGTTCTGCACCACTGTGAACCTTTTTCATTACGATTTTTCACGTCTCTATAACTAGGACTTTGGAGATGGCTTCAATTTTAGACTGCCCCAGCTCGGGCGCTCTCTTCTATCATGAATTAGCTCCGTCTCTTGCTCGAGCACATTGATACCGTAGCACCGGCTCCAGCTTCGGCTCCGTAAGCTATGGAATCGTTCAGTCAGTAGTTACGATCGTTTCAGTGATGAATACACAGGTATTGAACGTAATTTTGTGTGGGTATGCACAGCTCTTTTACATCACAATTACTCCGTGTTGACGGCCGAGAACGTCATACTTGCATGAGAACTCACTTTACTCCACGACATTGATGTCTACGGCATCAAAACACTGAAGCAATTGACTAGCTCGCATCGCGAAAATTGTTCGCGGACTAAAACGACAATATAGGGGGTTTATGGGTTACTCTATTTACGTTCGCATATCCTTACAGCATTACGCGATCATGCGCTGGATTGAATTCAAGGTCACAGGCATACACAATAACACACGGTTAAATTTCGCGGTAAGATTAGAAAACTTTCACTGAAGAACAGTCATTTGCTCGTCTGATTAAGAGAGTGCATGGCGTATCTCTGTGTGCGCGCCTACAAATTGACATGTGCAAGTGCAGCAAGGTTCTATTCTATCCTCTGGCGTGGCGTCACTTCGTCTAATTACTCATTATTAGGGCAAGTTTTTGCAACTTTTGCAACTCTTTTTTACAGCTTCCGGAAGCTTCCCAAATACTCATAACTTATGCAGTATGGTGTTTTAGGCTGTTAAGAAAATTCTTATATTGCCAGTTTTTGCAACTTTTCTCCACTTTTCTCCAACTATTTCGATCTTTTATGTATTTTTTGCAACTTTGTCCGATTTTTCATGCAAATCTTTGCAAGTTTTTACGATTTTACATGCAAATCTTTGCAAGTTTTTACGATTTTACATGCAACTAACTGCTTACTGGAAATATTTCGCACTATATGTAAATAGATCGCTTGATTATTTCACTGTCGTTTAAATTTGAGGTCCATTCTGATTGGACGTACATTCAGACTAGACCGCCGAAAATAAATTTTCACTGGGTCAATTATTGCAGGCTATAGATTTTGTTGAAGTCGCTAATACTCAGTTTTGCTACAGTGCCTTGGATAGAGATCGATTCTAGTATCTCATATCCTAATAATCTCATGGATCTTGTCCATAAATGCAACCATTTTGTGCAACTTTGGTGAAAAATAAATGCAACTTTCCTCGGATTTGACTGCATGAAAAACTTGTCCTACTCATTATATTCAATTTGCTCCGCACATAAATGCATCAGTCCCATTTTGTGAAATACATAGTAATCAATATTTTTCTAGCCGCACAATTGGCCATCAGTGCTGTGATTATGACGGAATCTTCAGTATAACCAAGCCTATCCACCAGTGTCCGCCTATCCACCTTTCTCGTATGACTTGACTTGACTCGAGTCAGTTTGCAAAAATGTCTTGACTTGACTCGGCTCGGCGTATCAAAAATGTGGAGTGACTCGTGACTCGGAGCAAAATTTTTCGAGTCATTTTCAAGTCATCAATGTCATCGGTGTCGATAAAAATCGCAGTATCTTGCACATGTTCGGATCGTTCGCAAAACGCTGGTGTTACCTGTGAGAACGACCAATCAATCATTCAATGATCGTGCCATATCGTTTGTATGGGTGCCTGGACACTCCGGAATACGCGGTAATGAATCTGCAGATCAATTAGCAAGAGCGGGAGCTGCTAATACACACATACGCCGGAATCATGCCATCCCACTCGCCGACGTACGGTCGTACTTGCTAAAGAGCTGCAAAGATGAATGGGACCGCATCTATCAATCCACAGATACTGGGAGAGCGTACAAAGATCTGCGACCCTCGGTACATGACAGACTATCTGAAGTGGATACAAGGCTGGGAAACTCGATTATGCTGCGGTTAAGAACGACGCATTGCAGACTAAACCACCATCTCAACAAGATTGGATGCATCGACTCGCAACTGTGCGAAGCATGTGGTATTGAGGAAACCGTAGAGCATTATCTCATGAATTGCAGAAAATACCGCTATCAAAGAGAATGCTTACGACGCCATGCAGAGTCGAAGAATGTAAATTTCGACATGCAAACCCTACTGACTGATCCACAAGTACTGCGATATGTTGTTGAATATGTTAGATCGACTCGAGGAATATTGTAAAACCTTTTATGTGCACATGTGTACCTATCTCAGTTATATATCATGAACTTTCTGTAGCGTTTAACTTGTTTCTGTCCGTGGCGCAAAAAGCATTCAGTTGTGATAAGCTCCACTCATGCCAATGTTTTTACCTATAATAATAATAATAATAATTCAATGATCGTGCGTTTTTCCAAACATCCATCGTTCTATCACAAATAAATTGACCATAAACGAAGTGATCGGAGCTTATAGCTTACGTTGTCGTAAACTAGTAGTGAAGGGTTTAGTATAACAATATCCAGGCTATCTCTGTTCTATAGACTGCTCAGTGCTCATTTTGCTCTGTTCCCACCTAAGCTAAACTTCTTGTTTGATTTCAATAGAAATCGAATATCGCTTATAAAAGATTATATTACTCGTCAACCATTGGCGTATAGGCTTGAATTGTATCTCGTGGATGTGTAACGGCTATTACATTGCATCATTTCAATTAGTTTCTACTTTCTGAGGTTTCGTATTCGATTCTCTATTTCTAACTATTGATTGGGGCTATAGAGAAACTAACGTAGTTTGGCAATGCTACGTATGTGCGAGCGATACAACGCCTTTTTGCAAGTGTTATTATTATATTCTTTATTCACAGTAAGAAACTGGTCAATACACACATAATCCTCACCGCACACAACCTGCACCCAAAGGAAAATGGCGAGATTGGAGTAAATTATTGAAATTTCCATAATGCAGTCAAATTGTTATGCCTATGCAATACATGGTGAAGTCAGATTACAGAATTGCAGTAGATGAAGAATTAGAAAGGGCTACAGAGCAGAGGTAGAGATGATTGAAAATGAAGAATCGAAATTACAGAAATTATGCTGTGATTCACTCGTATAATTTTAGTCCAGTGATGCATTCAAGGCCTTCCGAAGAATATGCACAGTGCCCAATAACGTGATCTTTTGGATCGTGTCGAATCGAACGTTACCCGGAATCTGTTGGATATGTCTCATGAGTTTTTTGCTTACGACCCCCGTAGCGCCAATGACTATCGGTACAATGTTTATTTTGCATCACCACATTTTCGCACACTCCATTTTGAGATCTGCGTATTTGGATTGCGCTTTTCTGGTTCTTTTTGTTGTATGTTGAGATCAGCTGGGACAGTCAGTTCAATGAATAAGCATTCTCTTTTCTTTTTTAGTTTGATGATCAATTCCGGGCGGTTGCTTCTGATTTCGCGGTCAGTTATAACTGGTAGCCTACATCCCACAGAATTTTTACTTGGTCGTTTTCTGTCACTGGCGCTGAGCTATAATCGTAATCGTGATGTTAAAATGTTTGCATAATTCAAGATGAATGTAGTGACCAATCCTATTGTGTCTGCATGTGTATTTGCTAGCTGCAAGTGCACCCCAGCCGGACATGAGATGTGCTACAGTTTCATTTTGGTTGTTCAACATTCTGCATTTTCCGTCCGTGTTTTGCTTCAGAATTCTTTGGAGGTAGTATTTTGTAGGAAACGTTGGTCTTGTGCTGCGAAAATGAATCCTTCGCTTGCCGGTTTCGGGCCAGAGCTTGATAGCCAGATTCATGAGAGCTCATCTACATGGAGCAGTGAAGTTAACTTTTTTTGCATGCAGTCCATGAAAAGGCATCGACTCCCACACCTTTTCTCTCATTTTGAGTGTTGCGTTTTAGTATTGAACTCGTGCTGCTTTTGCCATTGTTGTGGGTCTGGCAACAGTGTTTTCAGCAGTGTACCGGTTAGCTGTTTCCATGTTGACTTCTCCGGCATATTTGTCGTGTCGATAGCTCAGAGATTTTGTTTTGCGCTGTCTGTCTTCCTGTGCAATGAGTTTGCAGTAGATGTTATTGCTGTTGTTGATGTACTGTGACATTCCGATGATTTCTGTTTTGAAAGTTTGTTCAATTTTTTGTAGTCCTCGACCACCTTTATCTGGGGATGTACAGTCTTTGTGTATCAGATTTTGGGTGATGCATGTGGTGCATTGTCATCAGTTTTCTCGTCTTTGTGTCCGATTTTTTGATTTCATCTTTGCGCCAGTTCACCACACCAAAGCTATATCTCAATACAGGTACTGCAAGATTGTTTATGGCATTGATTGGTTTTTGGAATTGAGTTCAGTTTTGAGTATAAACTTGAGTCTGCTAATGTATTCTTTTTTTTAGACTTGATTTCATTGCAGCATGTTTAATGTTGTTGCTTTCACAGATCCCTAGATATTTATAGTGATCTTCAGCATTCACTTCTGTTATGGTTTGATACATTTTGAAGTTAATGTCTCCAGTGCTTGTGGCTCTGTCTCCAGTGCTTGTGGCTCTTCCACGTCGTATGGTAATTTTGAACATTTATCCAAGCCAAATCTTATTTCGGAATAGTCATACCAATTTTCATTTGGTTATTCAGGTCCGCATCGGATTTCGCATACAGTCTCAGATCATCCATGAACAAAAGTTGATGAATCTATTGACCTTCAGAGTTTGCTGCTTTTCTCATCACGTATCCTGTTTCATTTTTTTGCGATTTTTTATTTAATAATATTGGTATTATTATTGTAAACAACAGTGGTGCTTTTAGCCCGTTTTAAGGCTTTGTGATCCACGACATTATTTCAACAGATCAATGCATTCTTCATTGTCTTTAACATTCTTTCCACTATCTCAGGCAGTCGCTCGCGATTCATCGGGTCTTTTGCTGCCGACTTGTAGCTCGGCTCACTGTGATATCTGGGCTTTTTAAGCCACTGCAACTGCAGTGAGGTCGGGGATGAGGAGCCCATATAACCTCCGACACATAGAAGTTAGTCCGAACTGGGATTTTCGAGATGTTAAGGATCACTTTTCTGGTCTGTGATTTCGAATATACTTAAGCATATAAAGAAAAACTGTGTGTCGATCGTCATTTCGGCAGGAAACAAAGTGTGTGCCTGTCGCTTGGTTTTATGTGATTGGAAATAGTTTCAAATGACTGTTTGTATGCTGAAAGATGTCGAGTGCAACGGTGTCTCATTTGTTATTCAGGGCTCCTAGAAGCCGAAGACAACTTGCTCTTCTACAACAGGAAATGGTACATGAACTTTCAATGAAAATCATATTTTTGAATTATTCCGCGTGGAGTCTCGCAAACGTTTGTGTTGGTGCTGGTGACAGATAAGTAGAGGATAGACGGAAATTACCGTGCTACAGTATTACGATGTGGTGCACCGTGCCCGTTCAACGGAGTTACCATATTTTGAACCGGAAAGAGGAAACTTTTACCAAATCGAAAAACTGATGAAATCGGACAGGGTAAAGTAAAATCTGAAAATTTTTATTCGTATTGTTTGTTGCGATATATCTTTTGTTGACTTAAATTAAATAAATAAATAGAAAACGGTTATTTTTCAAAATCGATTCTCGGTAGACGCACTCTAACGTCTGTTTTTTGTCATACTTGCCGTCGCTGCCGGCGAAATCCGCAGTTTTTGTTGCAATCTCCAGACTGTTAAAAGCTATACAGGAAGCGGATTGCTAACAAGGAGGATTTCGTGAAATAGGAGGTCAAATGTATGGGAACCCAAGTAGTTCAATACATCAAGGAAAGTCCTCTTATTTTACTTTTTACGTTCGGGTTCACACAGACACGTGAACAAGAACTTATGACGTCATGTGACTACGTATTGCTAATTCCGACCCTGCATTTCGGTAAAGTCACCTTTTAATGTATACGAGACCTAGCGACAACTCAAGCCACATTATGCCAAATTTTGAACTACATGTTTACTTTTTAAGCGTCACCAAATGTATCAACTGCAACGATGAAATGCTATGATAATTCTGTACAATCAGTATCTTCTGTCGCTTTGACGAAGATATCGATGGGTGACTGCAAGGAAAGATAAGCTTACGTCTAAAATGACTGGCTAGGCTAGACCGAAAAATGAATTCCTAAGGCGTCAGCCAACAGCTGATTGATGCAATGCATATTTTGTAGAACGGTAGTAGGGTTACCATATTTTGAGATCCGAAAAAGTGGACACTTTTTAGAAGTCACAAAAGTTACAACAGCAGACCATAAAAAGCGTCCTCGGAAGACATTTTACATTTCAGTGCGATGCTATAACACTTTCAGTAGGCCAGCGAACCAGTTAGTCGGAATTCGTCGAGTCACAGTGCGATTAGTCCATCCCGCAACCAGACTGGTAAAAATCCGCTGTCCCCTTAGCTTCCAACAGTTTGAAATTAGAGCAGGGGTGGGCAAACTACGGCCCGCGGGCCGCATGCGGCCCGCAACACCGTTCTGCGCGGCCCTCGAGAGTCTAAGACACTTCTTAAAAATATTGATAAAATGCGTTCTAAAAATCGAATTATTGCAGGGACTTGAATAAACTTTTTCTTAGTATATGCCACCAAGATAATTCTAAGGCCGTGGCTCTCGAATTGGGGACGTGCCCCCTTGGGGTTGTGAAAGCATCTGAAGGGGGGCGAGAAGCTGAGCTCAACTAAAAATGTTTTCGCGCTTCGGGCGATTTACATCCAATCCATAACTATTGCTCTGTATTTAGTCCGAATTTCATATATAAAAATCTCTCATCCACACTCCACACTCGTAACCTTCCATGCCAACAAACTATCAGATAGGTTTGCTAGCATCCTGGTTGCGTTTTGTGATATGACGATAAGGGGGTGCGAAATCTTTCACCCTCATAAGGAAGCGGGGCGTGTCTTAAAAATTTTGAGAACCACTGTTCTGAGGTAAATACTTCCTATATTACTTTTTTTAAATATTTTACTTTCTGGCCCGACATCCCGATCTCAAGGCCCACGCAGTTTGAAAGGTTTCAATTGCTAAACATCACAGATATCCTAAACGACATAATTCGGATCACGAGTATGATTTCAGATTGGCCACTCCAATTTTAATTATTTCAGTGATGTGCTTATAAAAACGATTCGTGCGTGTCTTAGGTAGATTCGTTCTCTATATGAGTAAAATTAGGGTATTTATATTTAAAAGTGGAATTAGTAATCTATGAACAGAGCGCTGCTCACAGAAATAAATTTCAATCCTGTTCTAAAAATCGGGACAACCGACAGTCCGACGTTCATCTCTATAGTTTTCACAAATTGGTTATGGAGGTCGACCAGTCTATGAAATCTCGCCACAGTTTCTGACGCGTGTACCATATCATCACAGCAATGTCTGGCTCGTTTTAAATAGGCATATATATTATCTCCATGTCCTCACTATATAATGAAATTCCGATATTGTGTTTTGGTTTATAATCCCAATTTTATATAGTGCGGCCTGCAAATGGAGTCAGATGTTGAATGCGGCCCGCAAGCTCAAAAGTTTGCCCACCCCTGAATCACAGTCTTTCGCTCTCATATCTGTGATTTCGTTAGTAATTCGCACTTTGACCAATTACAGCTCATAGAAGGAACTTGGCACGAGATTGATCATCTAACAAACCCCAACTTTCGAACATTTAATGTAATCACACAGTAACTGATGTGTATCGTGATTGGACATTATTATTACTTGATTACAATTACTGAATTGTGTTGTACTGCGTCGAGTAAACAACGATAGTCATTCGTTTTCTGTTGCCCTGCACGTCAGGACCTTCTGTCCTGTTCGCATGAATAAAGTCTTAATTTAGTACATTACAGATACCTTCACTGCGAAAATTGAAACTGCAGACCAAGCCAACCATTTTTCCAGGTCCGTGGACCGAGCCGTGTCCAAACGTCGATCTCGAACTTTGCGAGACTATATCGAAGTGCACCATGCCCCCATCAGTTATCTTATCTAATAGCCTAGATTTCATTTTTGAAAAATACGCAGGTTTCCTAACGATGTACATTGAGGGGTCCAAGACTGGGAACGGTGTTGGCTACGGCCTGTTTATTCCCGCCCACTCCGTTCAATTATCCAAAGCGTTACCGAATGCATATTCCACTTATTCCGCCGAATTGAGCGCCAATCTTCATGCCTTGAAGTGGATTACAGAACATGGCTCATCGTACTCCTGGTATATCATTCTGTCAGATTGTCTCGGTGCTCTCAAATCCATTTCAACTGTATCGCGAACACAGCTACCGTGCAGTACCAACGCTATTTTACTAAATATTTTCGAATCCTTACTTCAGGTCACAAATCAGTGCTTCCATGTAACTCTGGCTTGGATCCCCGGACACAGTGGGATCCCTGGAAAAAGCCGAGCCGATGAACTAGCTAGGACGGCATCGTTATGCCCTTCTCCAACCGATGCAGCGACAGTGTTACTACCAGAAGCCACGGCCGCAATCAGATCACTGTGTCGTGACCTCTGGCAAGACTAATACCATTCTTCGGACACTGGGTCGCACTACCGCCAACTCCGAGAATCAATCCTCGCGTCCGCGCCGATGCTCTCCAATCGTCTTTTCGACGCCATCATGTTCCTGCTTCGCACTGGACACTGCAAGCTGAAGTCATCTGTTCAAAATCGGTTGTGTTCCCTCCCCCCTTTACGAACGTTGTGATGTACCCGAAACGGTGTACCATTTCGTTATTGTATGTCCGGAATATCAATTTTATCGCAGATTTCTGCGCGAAGAGTGTACTAGGCTCAATCTTCATTTTACTCTGTTTGAAGTTTTTTCTAACCCAGCCCTGTCGCCCACTGTTGCTGAATTTGTTCTATCAAGTGGTAGATACATCTGAGTGCCGTTGTCATGCTGAGAGTCTCTTCTTGAATTTTCTTGAACTTGTTTGCGTCCGTGGCACACAAGACCTTAACAGGTGATAACTGCCTCTGAAACCCTTACTTATAATAATAATAACCAATTAGGTAAATAATGTTATCGAAAGTAATCATTATCACTACATAAATTCGCGATATGTGTCTCTGAGAAGCTGGTGTTTTGCCACTGGTATCTGTCGCTATGGCGGATCTCAGTCATAATGAAATGATTACTAGGAATGGTGTGAACGCGAGGTTCACGTTCGCGTTCTGTGTGTGTGAACCTCGGATATTTAGAGGTTCACATTCACAAACGAAACTTGAACTACACTGTGAACCTTTTTATATATTACAATTTTCACTTCATTATAATATCTTTGGTTGACATTAATTGCATTTTAACTGCGGGCCACTCTATGCATGGCGCTGACAGCATAAAAAAAACACTAAACGATCATGCGCCTTGACAATGTCAGAAATTTTAACTGCTTTGTTACAAAAGTTTGCTCGAAATAATACTTTCGATTAGGATGTGTTGGCGGCTGTGAATATGCGAATTGAATTAACGAATTGACTCCCTAATTAATGAGAGGTTTGAATTATTATTGAAATTTTCTTCGCGCTGTGCGAGGTTCAATGTGGTTTGATTTTCGATTTTAATATACTATTGTCTTTTGTAATCTGAGCCCCACAGCCTGTGGGCCACAGGACAGATGCAAACTACACATGAAATGATGCGCCCCATAAAGAAATACAAATTTGTAATCGTGTTCTCCTCATCACGAAGGAAATTTGTTTCGTGTAAGCCTACGTTCGTGCGAATCCAATATCTTTCCACTATAGCGACAATCCTGATGGGATGTCAAGATATAACAGCATGCAACGAAGTGGACTAATAACAATTGGCCCACCCAAAGACGTTGCATATAACTTCCCTAAATTTTTGAAGACGCACCCCCTGCATCAACTCTACCGGCAAATTTGATCAAATGGACCGAGAATGGATAAATATTTGATAATAATATGTGAAACTTCACTAATATTAATGATGAGATTCACTCAACGATATGAAAATATTTTTGCGCTTCGCGCTACTAGAATACTTGTTCCTGTGGTCGTTCGTAACATGACTACTCACGATTTTGATGCGCACAGTAAGCGGATATACAAGTAAATATATCAGTCTGTAGTCCACCGGTAATGGACATGGACAGTTTAACTAGGGTATTCGGCACGACTATGCACTGGAATGTGGCCACAGACAACTTAACCGGCCGAGTATCGCAAAAATGTTGGCCACGTCTGCTTTAGTCGCTGAGGAGAGTTGTCAGGTATCGTGCGCAACTCATGGCTCAAAATAGAATGAAAGTGACGATTATATTTTTTGTTGTATTTGTATTTCTTCAATAAAACTTTTTTTTTTGTAGTAACTATGCCCGTAGCCCATGTTAGAGAGAATAGCATTGAACTGACTAGAATTATTAAAACGTGTCTATTAAACTACGTTGCCTGTTTTTATCTCGATACTGAGCTCATGCGGCCCGCGGCCTCTATGAATTTTGAAAAGTGGCCCGCGACCCGTTTTGAGTTGGCGACCCCTGGCCTCGACCGTTAAGGCGTAAGCTTGTATTCCCTTGCAAGTCCTCGTCGAAATTGTTGGCAAAGCGACGGAAGATATTGATTTTATGTGATTACTATACCATTTCATTGCTCCAGTTGATACATTTGGCGACGTTCAAAAGTCAGTGTGTTCTTCAGCATTGTGGCATCATGTGACACGAGTCGTCGCTAGGTATCGTTTACATTAATATATTTTATTCATTGCAATGTAGGGTTGAAATTAGCATCATGATGTCACGTGAAGTCATGAGGTTCACGTTCGCGTTCACACAGAACCTTTCATAAAGGTTCGCGTTCACGCGGTCCTGAACCATTCAGAGGTTTACACCATCTCTAATTCACCATACGTATAGTATAAATCTATTCCACGAAATCGCTCCATAATCATATCCATCTTAAGCTTCCTAATTAATAAATATCTGTCAACACCTGATCTATATTTTTACTATGGGCTTCACGGATACGGAATATATTCTGGAATCTGGATTTTGGATTTGACAATACTCAAATGCTTAATTCATCTTAGCACAGTACTCCTCTTGTTGAGTTGGCGCAGCAAAATATAGTCTGACCCAGTTTTTTATATGAAAATATTTTTGGTGAATGGGATATTAAATACGAAAATTTAGTACATCGTTGTCAAAGGACTGAAGTTTACGGGTGATTGGTGAATACAGGATGTCGGCATAGGGTCTGTTGTCTGAATTGCTAAAGTGGCATTATGGTTGGGATGGGTATGTGCCGGGGTATTTGGGGTTACCGATTAGCTATTTTATATTCACGAGTGTGCGGAGATGATTTTGAGGTGTGGAGTAAAATGTTTTGTCTCGGGAGCGATGCGTAGACAGCGGCACCTATCCGGTAACTTTAACATCTCCAATCTCCATGTAAACCTTGCGTCTTCAACTGGACTGGTACGACACTGTCGTATACGCATGCTATGTAGGGATTGAATTACCGTTACAACAACAAAACGTACAATCGTATGAGTGAAATTGGGGTTGCATTTAAAACAAAAATCAATTTAAGACCAACATGTTTAAAACAAGGCCCTTGTTTGAAAAATGACGTCACCATTATACAATTGTGACGTCATAGTGGATTGACATTGACAATTGAAAATATCTAAGGTCAATATACGTCCTTTAACGAAATATATGTACTATTGCGGTTGAACCGACTACTTTGATTGTTCCAACCATCCCATATCTAAATGCCACCGCTATATCGGCTGGTAATTATCCGTATAGGCTCATACAACATGATTTTGGGAAAGTATTTACACAATTATGGCATAATTTTAACTTAAAAAAGACAATTTTGTTTTTTAAAAGGGCCTTTGTTTAAAACCCTGGTTAAAACATATTTTAAACAAAGTGTTTTAAAACATCGTTTGTTTTAAATTCAACCCTAGTGAAATGGTATAGTGAAGGAGGATCACCACCAGCATTGACACGATTTATTCCTGGATAAGCTGCAAAATAGTTTTACTATTCCTTATCTGTACTTTCCATCATTAGTTGATCGATTCCCGTTGATTACGCTCACTCTCTTTACCTACTGCTGTGAGTAGGTAATCCGTTGTCAGTTGTTCTAGGTGTTGGTCTTGTGTTATCATATTTGAACTGTTCCTATACTGTGTATCTCATTTGTCATCTGTTGCAGAATAAGTTTAATAAAGCCTATCTCTAGGTCAGAACAATAGTCTACACATCGCCAACCCTATGGAACATGGTAAAATTTGAGTAACATAAAGATAACAGTAATGCCACACGCGCTATTCCTAGTGAACCATGATTGTGCACTGGATGTTATTTACAAAGAGCTGGAGCGACGTTTGTGTGAACTCATATAATCGTGCTGGGTGCACAGACGCATCGTATGCTGAATATGGCATTGATATTGAATTTGTTTACGCCATGCGTCATCAGCGACATCTTCTGTCAGTTTCCGGAAATTTTTTCTATATTATCTTTAGAGCAATCGCCTACTTGGTAGGTATAATTTCCCCTCAATTTCAATTCATGCCCGACTACTAGTTCGCAAGTTCGCAAGGAAAACCCTTGTCGTAAAATGGTCGGTGAATTTTGTGCGAAATCAGGAAGCATTAGATTCTTAAAGAACAAACCGGAGAATGGGGAATACCAGCAGCTGCAGTGTGTAGTATGCGCGAGAAGAGTGCAATTCGATTGATGTATTGCCACATTTACCTCTTTCACGCGATAAAAAAAATCGACAACTTTATCATTGCTGTGCGGAATCGTGGTGGTACCAGTGCTATCACTGCGACCACTGCATATTGAGCATAATGTGGTTGTCGTCGAATTGGCAAATATGGTCGAAATTCGTGGGTATTCAACCGTTCATTTAGGTGGTTTGAACTCATATACCACAGTTACAGATGGTGGTGAAATAAGTTTGTCATGTTTTCATATATATTTATTTGTTATTTGTTATATTCGATCTTCTTCCAACCATCGCGTTGTGGATGCGCAATCAATTAGGATAAGATTTTGAGAGTTGACAGATATAGTCATGCTCAATCTTTTGTAGCGGTAGAGGTTATATGTGTATACTATACACTGTACAGTGTATAGTGATCGAAACTTACTTGGAAAATAGGACTTTGCTAGCCAGATTGATTGCAAAGACGATAGTTTACCCAAACTGCGTTTCAGCAATCATTCTGATGATACGTCATGAAAATATGGACATTTTTGTTACTTAGTTGGCGACAAAGCTTTGAGAATTATTCTCCGCTCACTTCATTCAATTTCTCATTCGTAGCTTTCATTTTCCTTCGAAGGAAGAGGATGATTCCTAACGTGTAAAATAATATACAATAAATATCTCGTCGAAACACAGGGTTTTATTCGCATTCTGAATCATTATCTGTCTTTTGTGTGTCAGCTTTAAAACACCTTGACAGTTTTGGTCAGTGTGTGCGTAATATTTTATTATCGTTTTCATAGTTTATACTGATAGCAGACGACTTGTTTCTCTCGCGGAAAGCGACAATATGGCTGATCGCGACAATACTACTAATTCTTCCAGCAAGGATCCAGGTATGATGATCAGAAAGAAAATTGCTCCCATTTTACTGCACGACCCTTGAAATTCAATTTGTTAAAGTTTCCAAGTCCCTAAACATGACAGTATATACCAGTGGTTCATAAACTTTTTATATACCACGACTCAAATCTGAGTTTTACTGACATCTCGCGACCCAAGACCCGCACATCGAAAATGTAATAATGATATCATTATTCTACGTTTTACGGTGATACATATAATAGGAAATGCGAAGACAACCAGTTGTACGCAATGCAGTTTTAAGGAACATTTATGACTCGCGCGATTACAAATTGGCGACTAATCGGCATTATTCGGTGCCGACCATTTCGACGACCGGGGATATCAATATCGAAGGATTTGGTCAACCTGCGACGGTCCTGTTCTGGCCGAGGCTCTATATTTTGCACCATTCTTTGCCCAGCCACATATTTTTCAAAACTTCATCTCTTCATGTGTGCCGGTTAATATGAGGGTAGGCCTCGAAATACAAGTGTCTTTTAGGCCGTACACGCATGTTGCACATCCTTTCACTAGAATATTATACCGATATCTGACAGCGTTAAGCGATACTGGGATAGGATTAACATATTTTGCGGCTTAAATTCCGGACACTCTTTAGTGCCTACTAGCGGGTTTTAAAATGAGATATGAAGACATTGTCTGACAATATGACGTCACAGCATCAAATTTTGCCAATCGACTGTGTGTATACAAGAGTGGAACATGGATCATGAATTGGGACATCGTTAGTGTGAGCTCTGGTTGTTGCTGTATTGAATTGGCATTTGTTCTGCAACACATTTCGTCACAGGCCGGATGAAAATGTCCCGAATTTATGCCCGTCGTGATCCACGTTTGGATCGCTACCCATGTTTTAAGAATTCTTATTCTGAACAACAGCTTGCGAGAGATGTGAAATGCAAGAAATACCCCCAGCGAATATGTGTTCATCTTCCGAGGAAACAGGTATGATGTCATGCGATATCGTTGTCATCACGAATTATATTTGTTTGGTTGGATCACAAATACTCATCCCAATTCTGGCAGTAGTCACTTTTCACCAAATCGAGTCGCGACCAACAATGACGTGCAACATATTTGTGAGAAATAAGACTCGCGACTTCGAGTCAATTCAAATTCAGAGAGAGTCTGAGAGTTCAAACAGGAATTCGTATCAACAACTAGATCGCTCTATTTCAAAGCTTTTGGTATCATGTAACTTCGAGATATAACGTAACGTCTAAGTACAATCATATGACGCCAACTTCCCCTGTATGTACCTCTCCATTCACTCATTGACTGAACAAAAAGCATGTATTTTCTTGTGCTAATATACAACTTAACAAACGTCACTGTGATTTAATCACAGAATCGCCTCGTGAGGGAATTAATCGAGAACCTCGACGCAACCGCCCACCATCGAAACATGGACTATTCATTTTTGGCTCGTACTTACTCGTAGTTGGCACTTTGGTGCTTTGCGTTTTATCACAACTGAAATTACAATCAGGTTAGTGCAGAATGTACGAATCAGCCTATAATACAACGTAACAAAAAAAAACTTTTTTTTTTGTTCTCAGGTGCTAATCAATTTTTCCCCATTGCTTAGGACCAATAAGTGTCAAAAATCAACTTTATTCCATATAAACTTTGCTTTTGTGGTTTAAAAAACGAAATTGTAAAATCGCACTATTTTTGAGAAAAGAAATCAAAAATATGGCTAAAGAGCATCCAAGATGGATGTTAATCACTTTTAAATGTTACTATACAGTGCAATATTTGCCATTTTATTGATAGTCCTGTTTGCAGGGTTGATTTGTGAGGTATTGATATTTTATGATTTGCAATTGATAATTTTTAATATTTTTTAAATAAAACTGGGAAGTAATTGTGGACTAGAAAATGGAAAAGTTTTTGATAGGTATACAAGGGGGGGGGGG
>ATSW01039851.1:0-10270 GCA_000444245.1 Botryllus schlosseri
TGTCTGCCTTTCGTAAGAATTCCTTTCCACAAACCTCGCATTTATGGCGCTTGAAACCGGCATGAATAGCCATGTTTGCATTGAGTTCACCTTTTTGCTTGAATACTTTTCCACAAACCTCACATTTGTGGCTTCCGAAACCAGCATGCATAACCTTGTGTGTATTGAGGTCACTCTTTTGCACGAATTCTTCCCCACAAACATCACATTCATGGCTTTTAACACCAGTGTGAATAGCTATGTGTTGCCTCAATCCAACCTTTCGCTGGAACCCTTTCCCACAAATTTCACATTCGTGGCTTCTGAAACCAGCATGCATAACCTTGTGTTTCTCGAGGTCACTCTTTCGTGCAAATGCTTCTCCACAAACATCACATTTCTGATTCTTGACATCATTTTGAATATTCATGTGAGTGTTCATGTCACTCTTGCGGCTGAGCTCTCTCCCACAAACACGACAGCTCTGTTCTTGGCACCGACATGCATATCCATGTGTGAGTTGAATACAAATTTGTTGATGGATAGCCTAATGATAATCGAAGGAATGGAGAACTACATTAAAAAAGAAAGAGTAGAATTATGTAGTCGATATTTTGACCAAAACATTACATATAATAGACAAGCATTGGTTGACCTACAAAATTGAGAAGTCCACATAGATTACACTAAAAGTCGCTGTGCTATTATTTTAATGAGTGCAAGAGTATTCTTAGCTATTGCTACCAACAAACGAATGACGGCAGTCTCATATATGATTGACATGTTAGTTATAAGTGGGGCGATTTTTTTTTCGACCTAAAAAGCGGAAGTTTTTGACCTAAAAAACTGAATTTTGACCTCATGTATGCAAATTAGGTGTTTTCGTATATAATGTTGAAATTATACTATTTTTCTTCATTTCTGGTTGGAAATATCTGTCTCTATGAAGTAATTTTGCCTGAAAAAACGTTTTTGACTTTGACAAGTTTTGCCGTGAAAAAAATTTATTTCAACAAAATTTGGCCCCATGAAGAATTCACGTATTACGACAGTAGTTACATAACGTATTAAGGCAAAAATGACTAAAATTTGTTGTAGTACAACAAAAGATACTTTCCTACATTCGAGTAGAAAGTGTCTATCATCACCAAGTAGCTTGCCAAGAATGGAGAAAGAACGGTCAACAGCAGTAGTTGTTGGCTGGCAACACTGAAGTTGTGCGTGCACTACCGGTGACACACACCGTGTTGCTTGACAATGTTGTCTACATCACAATTTTTCATCTTGGAGTTATTGATCTAACAACCAATGCCCAGAAAGTCTTATTAGGATATTGCGGTCCATTGAGCATGACACCACGTCAACCTATTTGTTTCAATTGATGATCTATGATTCACAATGGGCGGACTATAACAGTAGGCCTATGAAGTACGCTACAAGAGAATAAGTTCACCGACAGTGCAAAAGCTGTGATACAAACGAAATGCAGGGGTCTAAAACAATTTTGACAATTTTTTTAACCTAACCTAACAAAAAATGTCGCACGAATAAGCATGGAACTTGAAATAGTAATAAAAGCACTATCCAAGGTCAGTAGACATCAATGAAAAGACCAGAAAGAAGAAATCAGAAATCATTACCGAACAGGAATCATTTCAGCAATCATTTCAAAAGATACTTCACTTGGACTCGCGTATAGAAAATGGCAACGTAACTCACATCAATTGATTACTATAAAAAAGAATACAACAAAATCTTTTCATATTTTGAGCATATAAAAATGAAGGGAATTAAGCGATCCACGGACAATTGGACATGAATGGACTAAAATCAATACACCCGATATATACTTGAGGTGTGCAGAGTGTATATCAAGCCAGATTCTACATCATACTGCATCACTGAGAACGCAGAAATAATACCATCAGGCAGTGAGAACATACGATTCGAAACAAATTATCCAGGGATGCATTGCACTAGTCTTGACATCATTCTTCTTAATTTCTAATTACAAAATGATGTGGTTGCTAGTGATTGCTACGGCATTCATTGACGATGCTCTAGTTAAAGTAGTATACTCAATTTTTAGTCTATTACAAGCAGAGATAACAATTTTATTGATGTGTATCAATTACTTGAAGCAGAACACTTGGCTACTAAAACCATTAAACTAAAGAATTCAGAATCGATCATCTACCAGAATCTCCAGTCTTTTAGGCAGCATTCTCAAACTCATATTTGCTCACGGACCAATTTACTAGGCGTTATAAATAATAGTAGTATTTAATGCCTTTCCAAGTAGGAAATTCGACCTTATTTGATGGGGAGTTGCAGAGTGATATTCCACACCCATCGTGAAAATGTGAATTACTCTTTAGCAAGTGACGCCTGGCACGAAAAAATCACACTTTCAGAAATTTGAATAACATTCTTTATGCACCTACTTTCGACGCGGGCACCACAAAATTTTCTCACGATTCGTGTGTTTGAGACCCCTGTTTTAAGGATATTTGGGTCCATTTTTGTCAGGATTGCATTATTTCGCTGATTGTGATGTCAAATACTTCTGCAGCACCTATATCAGAATACACTCACACATGGTGGTGGTAGCAACCTATTGATGAAAATACGTCTGAAAGCTGAATAACATTCACAAATGACAAATCTACAAGGGCAAGGACCGTACCATAGTTATGAAATCAAAGTAAAGTAAAAGTAGCATAGGAATGTTTTCTATACTGAAAGAAACAGGGCCAATAAAAATACTGATATCTAAAACAGTAGAAATACCATTCGGTATATTCAGACCATGCACAATGGATAAATTGCATTTTCGGGTTAAATCCGGATATTGGGCTCCGCCCGGAAGAGGATGCTTTCTACTGAACGGTTCCAAGCATGAACTATTTCTTGTACATTTGTTGAAATTGCATTATTGTGTTGAGTCGATTTTAGTCACTTATGTCATTTTGAGATGATAGCTGATGGACCAAACAACCATACATGGTGATTGGCGAACATAAATGGTAACTAGGTGTGATATGAAAATAGATTGAGAGCAATGAGCTTTAAACTGACGACAGAAAAATACAGACTAGTCTTCTTTTCTCGTGATTATTTTCAACCAGCACCTCATTCATTGTTCTTGACACAAGCATGGATAGCAAGTTGTGATATGAGTTGGCCATTTTGTGTCAAATCTATTCCACAAACATTACATTTAAATTTCTAGACATCAGAATTCATGCGAATCTCGAGGTGTTTTTCCCCTCAAACACCGCAACTATTGCACTTTGATACCAGCATGCATATTGATGTGAGTCTTCAGGGTACTCCTGTCAGTAAATTTCTTTCCACAAATCTCACATTGATGACGCTTGACGCCAGTATGTATATCAAGATCATGATTCATGACACCAAAATGAACATTTATATGAATATTGATATCACTCCTCCGAGCCGACCGTTTCCCACAAAATTTCACATTTGTGAGTTTTGAGACCAAGATGCACATCCATATGAGATATGAGACACTGCTTCGATGTGAATTTTTTCCGACATATATCACATTTGTGTTTCTTTAGACCAAGATGAGCATGGATGTGACAATTGAGGGAGTTCTTCCAGCGGAATCCCCTGCCACAAACATCACATTTATAGCTTTCGATGTCCGAATGCGTGACCAGGTGTGCCCCGAGGTGACTTTTGAACAAGAATTCTTTCCCGCACACACCACATTTATGGATTTTGAGACCTGAATGTGTGAGCAGGTGTGCTTTGAGGTGATCCTTCTTTACAAACTCTTTTCCACAAATATCACATTGATGGTTTTTTACACCGGCGTGAATAGCCATGTGTATCTTCAGTGTGCCCTTTCGCACGAAGTCTTTTCCACACACTTCACACTTATGGCTTTTGATGCCAGCATGAATAGACATGTGCATCTTCAGGGTGCCCTTTCGCACGAAGTCTTTTCCACACACTTTACATTTATGGCTTTTGATACCAGTATGAATAGCCGTGTGTGCATTGAGTTGACCCTTGTGCGTGAATTTATAACCACAAACATCACATTTATACCTTCTAATACCGGTATGACTATCAAAATGATTCTTCATGTCATAATTTGACACAAATCCTTTATCACAAACTTCACATTTATGGCTTTTGGCACGTATGGCCATACCTACAGGTATATATTACTCCTGAAAAGCAAATATATGAATGCACTGTAGAGAAAATAGTCACAAGTTCACTCTTATTTAGTGAGATCTACTTCAAGACCATAACCTTCCAGATATTGACCAACACTTGGGAATATTTTCCTGTATTTAGCCACAGTGATCGTTTATTTACATCTTCGTGGTCGCCAAATTCAGTGAAGAAGTTATTTCATTTGTGATTTATATCATCATAGTTTTAACAATCCTGTATCAATGAAGTTGACTAATTTCCAGCTACGAAAATCAGCATCCTAATTTCTTTTGAATATTTACCAATGCCAATATCTGATCGGTGACTACTACCATACATCTATCTCAAGGGGCACGGATGCAAAAAGCATCAATCTCATTGCAGGAATGTGTGGAACGTTTTTGGTTGCGGAAAAAGCGATTAAAATTGCCATTTCAAGTACAATTACAGTCGACTCTGCTCAATTGGACCTATCAGTTTCAGGGCGCGTAGCCAGCGGGCTGGGGTTGAACCTTGGAACTTAAACTCGTGGGTCTAAACTCAGAACCTAGTCTTTTTGAAATGATTATTTTATCCACAATATTCAGCTGCAATTCAATAATTCGTATTATCAGTATTACGTGCGGCCAGTTATGGAGAAGCGTTTTGCTAATTAGCGTCAGTCATCAACTGCTGTGCGCAATCTTGGCTGGCATGATTTATATCATCAACAATAGGCCTGGTCGTAATCGTATCTACAGTAGGCCAGCTGCGCAAGATACCATCGCTGGCCTGAATCATCGCATCTACAATAGGCCAGCGCACACAATACAATGACTAGCCTGAACAATTACATCTGCATTAGGCCTGGTGTGCAAGATACTGTCACGGGCTTGAGCCATCACATCTACAATGGGCCTGTTGCGCACGATATAATCGTTGACCTGAACCATCGCATCTACAAAAAGCCCGTTGCTTTTGATATAATAGTGGGCCTGAACAATTACATCTGCAATAGCCCTGGTGTGCAAGATATCGTCGCTGGCCAAAACGATCACGTCTCGGGCCTCGCATGCTTATACTCCTATCTAACCATTGTTTCGAGCTGTGTTTCTCTTTCTGATTTGATATTGGGTTTGATGATTGCTAAAAACAATTTCATTCTAAAATCTTCATTCTTGTACTGTCAAGTCGGTTTCTGCTATGAGTCATAAGCTTTGTGACGGCATTCAAATCACGTTCCAAGAAATATGAGCGAGGACGGGCAGCGCCAACTCCAGCGAGACTATTTCCATTTGATCTAGTTGTGTAATTAGGGTGCCATTTTCACCATACACATGTTTCATCATTACTAAGAACTGAACTGATTTATTCTACTCATACATTAGGGAGGGCAGTGGTTCCCAACTTTTTTGGCTTCGCGGATCTCTTTTTGACCGTCACGTACCTTCGCGGACCCCCTCAAGTAAGTTCAAATCTAGCTCAATTATCGTGCAACCGACATATGTCGTGTGCAAATATGAACTGTAGGCTTGTGATAAACAGCAAGAAAATGACTTTTCTTGAAGATAATATCATGCTAATTATGTAGAAATTGGGCAGACTTTTATTATTTCAAAGATAATTTTGGAGCTATATTTCTTGATGTACGTGCTCTCGAAAATCTGCGTCTTCGATTTGATGTGAACAAGTGCCGAAAATCCATTTCAACAAATATAGATGGAGGCTAATGTAACATTAACGCGTAACGCTCCCGACGACACTTTTGGCGTGATCGCAACATTTATGGCCCCATAATGAAGACACATATTTTGAATGAACATATCACAACCAGCCTAGTTATTTTTATCTAGCATCTCGTCTTGAAGTTAAGTAACGTTTGAAAGGAAAAGCTTTTTCACAAACATTACATTTATGGCTTTTGACATCAGCGTGCATATCCATATGTCTATTCAGTTCACTCTTGACCACAAATCCTTTTCCACAAATATTGCATTCATGGCTTTTGACACCAGCATGACTAAACATGTGTTGTCTGAGGCCATCCTTTAGCGCAAATTCTTTCGCGCAAACGAAACATATATGGCTTTTGACATCAGCATGCAAGGCCATGTGTTTCTTGACGTTTGATTTGTGTATGAATTACTTTCCACCAACATCACATTTATCGCTTTTGACACCAACATGAATAGCCATGTGCCCCCTGAGGACTCCCTTCAACGCAAATTCTTGTCCACAAACCTCACATTCGTGGCTTCTGAAATGCACAGTTTTGTGTTTCCTGAGGTCACCTTTTCGCACGAATTCTTTTCCACATACCACACATTCGTGGCTTCTGACACCAGTATGAATAGCTATGTGTTGCCTCAGGTGACCCTTCCGCTTGAATACTTTACCACAAACCTCACATTCATGACCAGCATGCATAACCTTGTGTTTCTAGACGTCACTCTTTTGTGCAAATGCTTCCTCCCAAACATCACATTTATGCCTCTTGACATCATTATGAATATTCATGTCAGTGTTTAGGTCACTCTTGCGACTGAACCCTCTCTCACAAACACAACAGCTATGATTCTCGGCACCGGCATGCATATCCATGTGTGAGTTGATTACCAAATTTGTTGATGGATAACCTAATAATAATCAAAGTCATAAAAAACTGGATTAAAAAGAAAAAATAGTTTTATTTAGCACAATATTTCAACAGAAACATTACGCATAATAGACAACTGTGGGTTGTCGACAAAATTGAGAAATCCACATAGAGTAGTCAGAAAACGCTGTGCTACTATTTGAATGAGTACAATAGTATTCTTATCTATTGCTACCAGCAAACGAATGACGGCACCCAACTTCGTCACGTCAGTCTCATATATGATCCACATGTTAATTATAACATATGTATATCTATGAGCTGATCAAGCTTATGTCAATTCAGGGTTCTTCATATAAATTTTATATTTGTGATTTGCTAAAGATTTTAGCTCAAGGTACACTTAGCGGGGTTCCAGAACAAATGTCGTATTTACTATTGGTCTCCATGAATAAGCATGGAACTTGATATAGTACTAAACTTGATATAGTACTAATATCGACTAACCAAGTTCTGTAGTGATCCATTAAAAGACTCGAAATGAGAGAAGACATCAGATATCATTAGAGGGCTCGAATCATTTCAAACAATGCTTCACTTACATTCGAGTATTAAAATTGGTATGCGTAGTCTACATAAAACTGACAACGTTACTCATATAAATTGATTCCTATAAAAGAGAATCAAACAAAATCTTTTCATATTACGGACATCTGAAAATGAATGGAATGAAATGATTCATGGATATGAATGGGCTAAAATCAATATAGCCGGATTGACTTGAGGTGTACAGAATATATGTCAAGCAAGATTGTATGTCATACTGCATCACCGATAATGCAAATATAATACCATCAGGTAGGGACAAAATACAAGTCCCATGGAATTATCAAGGAATGCATTGAAAGAGTATTGAAAACATACTTCATAATTATATATCACCAAATGATGTAGTGATTGCTACAGTATTCATTGATGATGCTCTGGTAGAAAAGTAATATCCTCAATTTCCCCTCTATCACAAGTAGAGATACCAATTTTCATGACATGTATCAATTACTTGAAGCAGAATACGTGGCTACTAAAACAACTCAGCTAAAGAATTCAGGAGATAGATTGGGAATCGATCATGTACTAGAATCTGCATTTTTCAAGGCAGAGTTCTCAAATTCAAATTTGTTCACGGACTAATTTCATAATTCTCGTTGATGCCGAAATAGTAGGGGTATCCAAGGCCTTTCCCAGTAGGCAAGTAGACGTTATTTGATGGGACTTTGCAGAATTACAGTCCACACTCATCGTGAGAATGTGAATTACATTGTAGCAAGACACGCCAGGCACGAAAAAAATCATATTTTTAAACAATTGAATAAAATTGTTTATGCACTTGCTTTCGATGTGGGCCGCACGACGCGTCATGTGTTTGAGACCCCTGTTCTAAGGTTATTTAAACCAGTTTTGTCAGGATTACGTTATTTCAGTGGTTGTAAAGTAAAATATTTGTACAAGCCCTATATCAGAATATACATATACACGGTGGTGATAGCAACCCATTGAGGAACGTAGTCTGAGAGCTGCATGACATTCCCACATGACAAATCGTCAGGGGCAAGAATCGTACCATGATTTCCAAAACCAAAGTAAAGTCACAGTAGTACCGGGACCGGCATATTGTAGTCACATGTTGACCGAAACTGCATATGTCTTATATGTGTCGTGGCACGGTAATGGCAGGCACCGAGATGCCTATTTCTATAAATTATGAATATTTTTTCTGAGGCCGAGAAGTATGCATTTCAAATCAAGATATTCAGCGATAATAAATCGCGAAACAAATTTTTAAGTAAGGTAATTAAATCTCTCGAGAACACTCTATTAATTATATCTGTTGATTTACGAAATAACTTTGTGTCCTCTTCGAGCTCTCTCCCCAACCTATTGGTAGTTTTGGTTACGACCCTGGCTAGAATGCAAATCGTTGGTAGGGCTGGGCATAATGATTCGAGTACTCGAATCTGAATTGAGTACTTATTCTAATGATTCGAGTCGAGTAGTAAAAGAAGATTTTTTTCGAGTAGGCCTACTAAAATTATACGCTCCTCGCCACTGAAAGTTAATTCATCAACGAGAATTACAGTTTTGATACCAATTTTCACTGTTTGAGCCTTGAAACCTTGATTGGCGGTATTTTAGCATACGAAACATAGTACAAAGCTACGAAGGTTACTGGACGTAGTACATTTCCGAAGTCATGATTATCCCACAACATTGTCATCAAGTGGAATGATTCGGCATGGTTGGAAAAATACCACAATATGATTTAAGCGATTGATAGCAGGCATTATATTCTTGGTGGTGACATAAACGGTAGATATTGTACTTTGACGTATTACATTACGTTATGGCGTCATAATGGGTGATACAGATACTCGATTACTCGACTTGACTCGAAGCATATTACATGATTCAGAATCAAATCACTCAGGTACTCGATTGTGCCCATCCCTAATCGTTGGGTGCGTGAAATCTTCAGCTCTAAAGTTGAGCAATGGGTATATTATGACGCAAACAGCAAATGATGTCATGATGTGTCATTCAAAAATAAAACTGTTCTCTAATGAGACCTTTCATTGCAATCGTTATATTGTCTTCCAATGTATTCAAATACAAATTCTAAGAAGGAAAATAAATGTAATCGCGAATAATCTTGATTACTTTCCAATGTAATCGTGATCGACTACTTCCAGATTTTGCTGTAATCCTAATCGCAATCGCGAGATTTGAAAGTAATCGTAATTACAATCGGATACATTCATGAAGTAATCACCCCATGTATAGCTATGACACTTCATTACCAGCATGCATGCTCATGTGACTCTTCAGGGTACTCAGATAAGCAAATCTCTTCCCACAAACCTCACATTTATGTCGCTTGATGCCAGCATGTATATCAAGATGGGTCCTCAAGGAAGATATCGAAGTAAATTTCTTTCCACAAACACCACAGTTATGATTGTTGACTCTGGTATGACCAATAATATGATTCTTCAGCCTGCCCTTTTCTGAAAATTCTTTCCCACAAATGCTGCAGCATTGATTCTTGACCCAACATGCACATTCATGTGAACCACGATATCCTTCTTTCGGGAAAACCCTCTCCCACAAATTTCGCATTCGAAATTTTTGACACCTACATGCACATACATATGAGAAATGAGATCATGTTTAGATGTGACATCTTTCCCACATATATCACACTTGTGTTTCTTTAGACCAAGATGAATATTCATGTGAATATTGAGGGCTTGCTTTGATTGGAACCCTTTACCACAAACATCACATTTATTGCTTTTGACACCTGAATGTGTGACCAGGTGTGTTTCAAGGTTTCCCTTTGACGAGAATTCTTTTCCACAAACAATGCATTCATAGCTTTTACCACCAGCATGAATAGTCATGTGTGTATTAAGGCTTCCAGTTTGCGCGAAATAATTTCCACATATATCACATTTATACTGAGAC
>ATSW01039897.1:0-14968 GCA_000444245.1 Botryllus schlosseri
ATGCAAATCCGACCGTCGGCACTTTTTTGTATTAAATTCCGCTCTCACACTCATTCCAAAGGGCAAAAACGAGTGAAATACACCAATCCTCATGGAGATATATACCAGGGGTTATATGGTGGGTTATGTTTACGAATGCCCCTTCTTGCGCCTTGTTGGCTCTTGCACGAAAAAAGAGCCGACTGCACCCCTGGGATGTATCTCCATGAGAATTGGTTTGTTTGACTTTTTCACCCGTTGGAGTGGGCGTGAAATGAACACTTTCTACCGAAAAGTGCCGTTTACCTGATTTTCACACCAAGCTACGGTGGTAATCGGCGAAATCTGAGATTGTCGTTCCCGGTGTAGTCTGCGGCGTGACCAGCAAATATCTTGACGAGGGCAAAAATATTTACGGCACTGGTATGTTGTGATTCAATGAATAGAAAAATAGCGTGACCTTACCCGATGCCTAAAACTTCAGCGTGCCCCTTCGCTACGCCCATGGCTTCACTTTGAAGCAGTCGCCAGAGGATTCGACATTTCAAATCTAACTCCTGTTTGAGCTCTAAATTCGTTCAAATCAATTCCAAATTCCAACCCCTTCCGTCTGTGGTACATACGCAATACGCATGTACGCACATTCAAATTATATTCCTATTTTCATCTTCGCATCCAAGTCCATATCCGTTGGTGACTCAAATTCGAAATCCAAATATACCTGACCAGATTCTCAAAATTAAAGTGCAAATCGTGTACAAATGCGAATAAGACGTTGAAACCGGTTTGTCTGTTCCAACACCGCTCTCATATGCGTTAACTGGTTTTGCTGGACAATCGATTTCTTTTGAATTTGAATCGATTGCGATCAGTCGGTGATGAATTTCTGATTAAATCTAATATGAATGGCTCAGCTATCGTGCTAAACGACCTAGCACGCTAAGATCATATGTTGTTTGTGACCTTTACAGACGAACAATGAAGCTTAATAACACTTCAAACTTTGAGGTCGTGTGTTATTTGCGACCAACTTTGCGAAGTGTCTATTGCCGACAACCTCTTCTGCAAAATTGTGAACGATATTAGACGCGCGGACGACGAGCGTTTCGTCTTTACGATGTGTTCTCTACCGTTTGCAGTCCGTTAACTGATTTCCGCTGCTAAATGAGGCAGATACTGAATGAGCGTGCCGTGACAAGCAGCTTGAGTTGTTGGGAAATTCTTGTGATTCACTTATCAGTGGCTTAACGAAGGCTCCAGGGTATCATGCTGCACGCATTCACGGCGTATGTATCCAAGCTGACCAGACAACCTGAGCAATACATAGAAAGACTGTTATAAACATCATGTAACTATCTGCAGTGTTGCCAACAGAAATGACTACTAATCAACGCAACACAACTCAACAGAAAACAATCATGACCGGAAATGATCACAAAATCAGTCTGTCAACCAATCAGAAACTTTTTACCACAGTGTCAAACCGATCAATCAGGAACGTTGGTTAGCGATTGCCCATCCAATCGCCGACGGCTACTTTCAAACACTTTGCACGAAAAGGTAACGACTTTCCGGCGAGCTTATTGTAGACTCGCTGATGTTTTGTTATCAAATCTGAGGAACGAGCCTTTGCAACGCAGCATTTTTGACATTTTGGACAACCATGATGTGCCTGTGAAATAAGGCATACGGTGAATGCTCTGTAAACGCGTCTTCCACAATATTCACACTCAGGGGCCCGCCTTCTTGTTCCTGTCAAAACACGCGCCAAAATGCAACCTCCTACCAACACAACGACGCGCCCGCATCCGACATAAAACGTGTAGATTCGCCGCGCGCACCGCATCCGACGCTTACTTAGCGACGACACCGCGGATTAAGACACATAATCTGGCGTTAATAACACGGAAAATGTCTCAGATCGCGCGATTACTCGCCTCGAACACGGCAATGTTGACTCAAACCTATCGCCTATAGGAGCTGCGACTATTGTCATCGCGCGTGCAAAGATTAACCTTACATTTAACGCTGTTGTGCAAAGTAAACATGATATATTTATTTTTTCAGATTTCCAAATATTTCAAAAAGCGTCACCGCACGGATACCCAGCCCGTCCGCCAGTGACAAAGGTGCCAGCAATCTGCCTGATAGTTAAAAACAACCGCTTTAACCCCGCCCTTTTTACCGACAGAGACACAGCGCCAGCGACATATTAACAAACGCCAAACCCAAGCCGACTGTGACGAAATCGAACCCGGTTCGGAAACCGTCCGATGCCAGAGAATCCGGTAAATCGCCGGGTTCAAAACCGGCGAAAACGCAGAAGGAAATCATGCCGCCGCCCAGCGCCAAAGCCAAGGCGGACGAAGGCGGCAAGTCTGACAAGAAAGGGAAGGAAGAGGATCGGAAAAAGAAACCGGAGACGCCGCCCTCTCCGGCGCGCCGAAACCGGTACCCTTCCGGAGACGGGAAAGGCGACGGGTTGTATCACAGCCCGTCCGACGCGCTGGTTCCGGACATGAACGGCGCCAGCGAAGTCAGGTATGTTCACGAGTCGCGGTTTCAGTTACGAGTAATTGCTGCTTGTTCGGAGTACCCAAGTTGGTTTTCTCGTACCTACACCACTTACTCAAGTGCTTATGTTTTCAAACCACTTCCACTTCTACCTGAACAGTTCAGGCAAAAACTACCTACTGTTTGCACTTTGGATTTTGCGATGTAGAATTGTAGATAGTCGGTTTAGGAAATGTTTGTATTGTTTTTATGAGTAGTCATCGTTGGTACCGAAGTAGAAGTAAAAGTAGCGATTTGCAAGTAAGTATCTGACCAGCCCTGCTGCTACTTGACAGTGAGCACTGAGCAGTTTGTTAGGGAAGCTAGGCCTAGAATACTTACTTTTTTTTACATACTTTGGAATCGCTAAACTTGTACTTGATTGCCAATGACGACCACAGTGACCACTACGCAGTCAATATATACGGTTGCGTTTACGTAGGGAAACCAACCACCCGGGTTCGTCGTACCACAGACGCGGCAGTTTGCAGCTGTGGCAATTCCTGGTCGCTTTGCTCGAGGATCCTTCCAACCGTCATTTTATCACGTGGACAGGCAGGGGGCTTGAATTTAAACTCATCGAACCCGAAGAGGTATGTGTAATTGTGGATATTATAATATACTTGATTTTGACGCCGTCGCGACTGCAGCCTCAGGATGCCTTACTATAAAATGTCACGGACACTATTGTGGAGCCATGAATGCGAGATATCAATGGTTGCTTTTTCTTTGTTTGATATTCATCGTGTTTCGACCACATTAGTGATTTAACACCAGATCGCTACAAGTCGGCAGCGACGGAATAAAAATGATGAATATTGGCCTGGTGAATGATGAATATCGTAGGCCCCGACCAGACCGATATTCTTTATTTTTGATTACGTATATATACCGACTTGTAGCACGGCTCACTTCTATGCTTTTACAAGACACCGCTTTCGCGGATCACGTGGCGAGGAAGAGCCTAGATAATCCACCAACACATAGGTAAGAATCCTGGATATCAACGGTTTCTTTTTCATATTCAGGTGGCGCGAAGGTGGGGCGTGCAGAAAAACCGACCGGCCATGAACTACGACAAGCTGAGTCGCTCGTTGAGGTATTACTACGAGAAAGGGATTATGCAAAAGGTACGCGGGAATGATTCTTGTTACGTCCAATCTTTTGTATTCGCTCGTTACCGTATAGCAGACGTGTTCAATGTATAGTCAGCTTTTTAAGTAGAAGTAGAAGTAATGCCGAACATTTGTACATAATTGCAAGTAGAAATAGGCAGTTCCTGGACATGCCGAAACTCGTTCAAGTGGAAGTGGAAAATGAAAGGTCTACACAACCTCCTTGGTGTATTATTACCAGAGGCAGCGTGGAAATAGCGTTTTCCAAGACATCTCAAAACTGCTTCAAGTGGAGGTAGTGAATTAACGTTTTAAAAGTGCGCAAGTGGCTAGTTTCGAAATAGCAAGATGCGTCTTCGCGACTGACGCAAAATCACCACTGACGCTACAAATAGGCGCAATTTACGAAAATATATTCCGTTAACTTGGCTATTTCGGCCAGTTTTTATGACATTCTCACTCATAAAAGTGATTGAAATATATCCTTAAACGACTTTCTCTTAATGAAATGAATAGTGTTAAAAGTATGCAGTTTGCCTCAAAACTGCCAAAAGGGAAACCACTTTACTTTAGTAAGTTGTATTAGTAGGCAAGTAAAGGCAAAATCAGCATAAGTGCTTCGACAAAGTAGAAGTATAGGGTACTTCATTATTGACCACCCCTGGCCATTACTGATCTCTCTGCGAAGTCCCTGTGAAACAACCAGTTCAACTCTCTTACACAGGTAGCCGGAGAGAGATACGTCTACAAGTTCGTATGCGAACCGGACGCCCTGTTCTCGCTGGCCGGGCCCTTAACCCCGCCCGACAGATGCACGACGCCCTTCCAGATGTCGCCGCACCACCCCTACCAGAACCACCCGGACTTCCAGAAATTCATGCACCACGGACACCACCGGATCATGTCCCAAATGCACGACCACCGCGGTCCGGCGTACCCCTACCCGCCGCAGTCGCCGTTCAACCCAGACGACGAAGTGCACGCGCATCACTTAAACGCGCGCGGCACCATCTTCCAGTATCAACACCAGCAGCGGCATTACAGCTACCCGCAGGACTGCAATCAGCGACACTTGAACCGCGTGTCGCCGGCGACGCCACATACGCTACCGACGTATCGAGGCGGCGCCACGTGATCCTTTGCGTGTCAGCTCGGAAAAGGTGGTTGGCGTCTGATAGTCGCAATCGTGCTTGGTCTAGCTAGGATCAGTTCCGCGTGGTCGTGGTTTGGGGCTGGGCGATTTGAATCGGAGATTCCAAGATTGGTTGCGTCGACTCGAATAAAGCCGGATTCGAAACATGGTCTACTCGGCTCGAATCTTAATGAGTTCATTTCGATTCGAATTATTATGTTCCTAATTTGCCTATTCGAGCTTGTCCTAATTCGGTCCGAATTATGATATATTCGACTCGAATCGCGTAGGATTTGATCTGAAAGTAGGATAGTCGGCATGAATAAATAACAATAACTCGGAAATACCGAATTTGGATTAAATTAGAGCGTGTTGCATATTAGAGTTGGATTCAAATCATAATGTCATTGATTCGTTCCGAATCGTAATATATTCGATTAGAATCGACTATTTATAATGCTGTGACACGTGGTTCGAACTGGAATAGTCGGAATGAGTGAGTGATAACTACGAAATGCATAATTTTAGTCAAATTCGAACGCGCATATTCGAGTTCGATTGGAATCGCGTTTTGATTTTGCCCATCTCCAATCACGCGTTCATCCGAGATGGGTCGGTGGATCAGAGTGAAGGTGCCAAAAAGATCCGTGTGTTGGGTGGATGGTAATGCACTTTTTTCGTGGGTTTGTGTACAATTTAATCGCAAAGTCAATTTTAATGTATAGAAAATCCTATTTTTTATTCGACCTTTTATTTTTCGTTTTCAATTTCGAGTTTCGTTATCGGCAGCCGGCAGACCGGCGAGGTGGTGTTTTGAAACCAAATAATACGATCTACTGCCTGTGGTTTTTATTCGTGAATATAATGAAAAATACGATGTTGTGGTGTTGCGCGTTGCGGTGTTGGGTTTCCGGAAAGCACAGGCATACGGAAGTGAATCAGAGTTCAGGATTCAAATATTACAAGGTATAGGCCACTGGTGGAGTTTTCAAAGACGAGATCAGCTGCGAACTACTCTTGCGGATGTGACGGAGCAGAATTTTTATTTTAATTACTGGAGTAATTTTTATCCAGTGACATACATCCCTGCCTTTATCGCTCATCCTTCACAACTTCGCCTAAATTTGTTCATCCGATGCCTACCACTTTTTCACGCGCTTGGACTGATCCATGTAAAGAGAAAATTCCTAGGAGGTGGAGCTGATGTAGCGTACATGGGGTTGCATTTTAAACAAATCGTGTTTTAAAAAACTTTGTTTATGACACGTGACACATTTTAGCAGTGTTTGAAAAAAAGCCTTTGAAAACTATTTCTTTAAACGTATAATTATGCCGACGATTAAAATGCTGTGTAACAATGCAGACCTAGTCAAATATATTTTTGGTCCGTTTATGACAGATTGAAGCCCTTTTCGTCAAAGTAGCAATATTTATCCTATATTTTCAATTGCCAATGTCAACCCACTGTGACGCCACAATGAAATATGCGTGACGTCATGACTAAAAAACAGCAACAATAAAAACATGTTTGCTGATTTTTGTTTTAAATGCAACCCAAATCTGGAATTTCTAGTATACATAGCCAGCGATGCACAAAATGAAAACAGGGATTTTCTCGAATCCGGAGAAATTGCAATCACTGTAGGTCTGTAACCAGTGTAGCTTGGGGTTGATGTAAGTCCGGATTTGACAGTGCATGTCAGGGATTTTAGTGTAGAAATCTGCGTATGGGGATTTCCAATCTTCTCTGTAGCTGCCACTTTTACCCAAACAAGAATAAGACTTCGAACATTCTATGTTCTTGTTCACTGTCCGCTTTAAATCTTTGTATAACTTAATCTACTCATGAGTCATGACGCTATACCATTATAATGCGTAAACCCAAGAAAATGAACACTGAACAGACTAGGCGCGCTAATGTTGTTTGTTGCTTATTCAACATAAATATTTGGCGCTTATCGCCTTATGGCTCTTGCACCACGGTCATTGTACAATGTACGTACGTGCAGTATATTGTATGCTAATGTTGTTATGAAGTGGAATAGAGATATGGCGGAAGTCTCTTCGTTCTGTTGTAACTCGGTTGACTAGAGGTCACTCGAAACAATGTCGTCTAAACTTAGCCCTACAAATCCAGGGCATTTATGCAGTGTCGACATTGGTTTCATAACATCAAAAATGTGTTCAAATTCATTTTAGATCCTTCGCTACATAAGCCCAACGGGTGAATGTCACATCTTCATCTTCAGATTGTATATAACCTTTACATTGAAACCTATATAATTTGAGAGTGACCAATATTCGCACGATCCGCAAGCCGGTTTCATTTTCGAACAATTCTCCGCTCGGAGATCGTTGGTAGTTACAGCAGCAACGGTGAGCGGTGCACTGGCCTGTGGCGACGGCGAAGAGTTGGAATCGGCATGTAGGCCTACGTCTACAATGTACTTGTACAAGTACATGGGCCGGGTCTGAAAGGGTTTGAGCCTAAACCCGACGGTTTCTGTTTCAGCATAACTTGTGGAACCCGAAAACTAGTAGGCCTACAAATGCTATATCGCTGATTTGTATAAAGTCGTTATTCGGCCTGATCTAAGCCAAAAATATTCTCCAATAACCCGATAAATTGGACCCGACTTCCACTCCTCCGCCGGCGAAATTTTGCCACCGTCAAATCAGAACAAGCGGTCTTTGTGTCATACAACCACATTATGAGCGACGATCGAGGAATTTCTTTTTATCTTACCTTGACTTGATGAATGCGTTTTGATTGGCATAAACTGTGCAGTGCATTCGGCGGGAATCCAAACTGAAATGGATGGCCACAGAAACTCCTAGCAGAGTTCCTACCTAAGTTTTGGAGGTTTAACTTGGCTTCTCCTCGCGACCGACCGATCCGACCCACGTAAGCATCTTACGAGCACCTTGCCGCAGCCTACAAAGAAAGAGTAGGCAGCTCAGGAATCGTAATAAAGCATATCGACCTGGTGTAAATTGACCGATGTAATCGAAATTCCGTTATTGTTCGTGGTGTTTGTCGAATACTATACTTGGTCATAATGGTCAATGGTCATTTGCGCCATGAAATTGTCTTAATTTTTAATTCGTAGCTGCCGACTTGCAGCACGTCTAGGGTTTTTCTTCGTCAAGGAGTATGATTCAGCCTCGGCCCTAACCGCTCTCACACTCTTTAGATACGAACCGACTTGTGTGTTTGCGGTTTCTTAACTACATTCGTATTTTCAATGCATTAGGCTCGACCAAAATTTAATGAGCTAAGTCGAAAAGTAGGAGACTTCCGGAGCCCCGACCACCGTATTCATCTACAATTCCACATGTTGTACCCGTAGGGGCATCAAGTTATCACAAGGCTATGACTAACTAAGGTTTATCTTAGTTATCTATACTATGACTCCTAGCCTACGAGTCCAAAAATCTCAGATCCGCGCCTGACTAGCTGTGAAAGAGCTTACAGTTTCCAGATATCTGAAGTAATCTTGCCAGAATTGTGATCCACAACGTGCAAACACGACGCTCAGAGGCGAGAAAACAAAGGAAGATGCGACATATATTTATTGCAGTGATAGAGATATACATAGGCTTACCATATTTTGGAAATCAAAAAAGAGGACACTTTTTCAGAAATTTGCAACTTGTAGATCCGGAGTGAAATTCTCAAAAATCGGTTAATTTTTCCCACTCTGTGATCGGTTGTCTAAAAAAAAAAAAGGTCATCTTTTCGCTTAGAGCTAAAATCACCGTTTTTAACCCGTCGGAGCTTCACGTCTGTGCTAATATGTGCGCAATTTGCTATAAATCCTAAAAAAGAGGACAAAAGGGCGTCCTCCGAGGACACTTTCAAAAAAGTCAAAAAAGAGGACAAATCCTCTTAAAAGAGGACGTATGGTAAGCCTAGATATACAGAACAGTGAAACTATTACTAAAATGTTCATTGTGGCTATACACCAGAACGATAGCACCCGTACACCATAAGCAGTCAGGTTGAAAAAACAGTAATCAGAATGTGGGTTGATCTGTTGCGAGGTTTTCAACAGATCCAACGGTTCACCAAAGCAGCGGAAAAAAGAGCAAGTAGTTCACCTTGGAAAACCCATTCGATTGCAAACGTGAGAAAGAACATTGCTACCGTGGAGCAGGAAAAGATGCCACAATGATGATTAGTTAATATAGTCACTTGTTGATCACATATGCACTAGACTCGAGAACCACAATCATGCTCATTCATTCCACAACGAAGACTACGGCATCATTTGACAAGAGGCTGTGATCTAAATACATAGGTATAAAAATTACATATAATACAAGTACCGCATTCAATTGGTCAACAAAATTATTCGATTACTGCATATCACAACGTACTACAGACAAAAAGCTATCAAAGTACAAAAAAGCCCACACGATTTTTGCTAACATCAAGGTGGCAGCCGGGCGTCAATAAATACGGAATACGGCACAGTAGAAGGGATTAGCAGATTTTCTTATGTGCTAGCTTGAAGAATCAGGCACGTCGTTGAAGGCAATATGGTTATTTTGATCACCACGGGCCGGCGTGTTCCAGAGGTAGTTCGGCTGGAGGACAGCAAGCACAGCGGCGTGACTAGTACATCAAATCGCGCGCTTTTCAGCTGTTTTGCAGCCGGTTAGCGGCCAGCGTCAGTTGTAGCTTTTCATTCGAGCACAGAGTCTTCTCGTCGTCGTCCAGCCATTTGCTGTCGCAGTCCAAGTCGCGCCATTTCTTCACGAGGGCGTACTCGGGCGCTCGGAACACGTCAAGACCGGACGAGAGGGCCTTTCGGTACAAGTCCTCGCCACTGCAAAAAGTCATTAGACTCTTGTCTTGGCCGCTATTGCAGCATTCGCTATGTCACACTACGGTAGGGTTTCAATATTTTAGAAATCCTAAAAGAGCACACTTTTTCAAAATTTTCAGAGTGACTTCCCGACTTTGTAGTCAGTTGACTAAAAAAAAGTCATCTTACCGGCTCAAATCCGGATATACCCGCCGGAACGTTCCTTCAGTACTGATTTCCTATATATCAGTCGGATTTTCACCTATATTTAACCAAAATTTCCAAAAAAAGAGGCTAAATCCTCAAAAAAGAGGACATTTGGGCGTCCTCCGAGGACACTTTCAAAAAAGTCAAAAAAGAGGACGTACAGTAACCCTACACTACGGTCGCCAGACACAGAGTTGGACATCCGCAGAGGTGGTCAGCATCAAAGTACTTCTGTATTTACTCGAGTGGGTTTTGCCCACTTGTACTACTTACTCAAGTAGCTGTTTACAGACTATATCCACTTCTACTCAACTTTCAAGTCAAAACTACTCACTTTTAAAACTTTGAATTTCCGAAAGTAGTACCATTAAGTACTTTTGTGTCACCTGTATCAGTGAATGTCATAGTAACCGGGCGAAACAGTCAATGTATCACGGTAACTGAATATATTTTCGACAATTGCTTTCATTTGTAGCATGCGTCATTGATTTGCGTTAGTCATGGAGATTGCAAACGTGGCCACCTCCGCTCACAGATTAGAGTATGTGACCACCAAATACACTTTTTGCAAATCTACTTGATTACTTATAATTAGGGCTGGGCAAAATCGAGTACCTGAGTGATTCGATTCTGAATCACGTAATATACTTCGAGTCGAGTCGAGCAATCGAGTATCACTCATTATGACGTCAAAATAGAATATGCCATGTCGAAGTTCAAATGTGTGCCTTATATGCCACCACAAAGAACATAATGCCTGTTATCCATCACATTAAATATACTTCGATAATTTTTTCGACCATACCGATTTCATTGCACTTCTTGACAATGTTGTGGGATGATCATGACTTCAGAAATGTGCTATTTCCAGTAACGTTCGTAGCTTTGTACTATATCTGGTATGCTGCGACACGGCCAATCGAGGTTATCGGGCTTATTCAGTGGAAAAATAGTATCAAAACTATAATTCTCGTTAGTAAATTAATTTTCAGTTGCGTGGAGCATATACTTTCAGTACTCGAAAAAATCGTCTTTTACTACTCGACTCGAATCATTGAAATTAATACTCGATTCAGATTCGAGTACTCGAATCATTGTGCCCAGCCCTACTTATAATACTTCCATTTCCAACTTCCACTTGAAGTAGTTATCTTATAAGTAGTTAGTAGTTATCTTATAAATCGCTACTATAGAGTAGAAATTAACGTTTCTTCTACTTCTGCTTAGTAGAAATGCAGACTACCTTGACCATATCAGCCGATCGCCTAGCTGTGAATCATCAGCAACAGATGAAAGAACACTGGGGCCGACATTGCAACATTAGTGGACCTTACTTGGCCAGCTTGTCGCCGCCGCTCGCCTGAACCAAGTCGTGCTTATATCCGCAGAGCGTGTTGTAATCGAACGACCGCCAGAAGCCGTTCTCAAAGCCAATCGAGCTCGGAACAGCATTCTAAATTGAGCAAAACGTCACGAGTGCGATTGTCGAGGATACACGGAGAGCATACCTTATGTTTGAAAAACTGGAATGGAACGGGAAAGAACAGACGTTCGTACGGCACCGTGTTGAGACGAATATGATACAGATATTCGGGAGACATCTGAATGCGTCGGGGTTCAGTATTAACAAAGGCGTATTGGAAGGCTCATATGTATAGATAATAATCGCTCAAGTGGCTATATTTTTTAACTACTTCCCTTTCTATTTGAAGTCTATTAGGCAAAACTATTTACTTTTCACAATCTGGATTTTGAAACATAGAAAGTAGCTTTGGGATAAGTCAGTATCACTTTTTTCCGAGTGAAATAGGCATAAGAACAACCACGTGAAATCAACCCCCTTGTCATATTGAACTAAATAGGCATACACTTTCGAAGATTAAAGCTTTGCGTATCGTCATTTGATGTCAGTGGCGAAGATACATCATCCAATTTCGAAAAGTAGCCACCTTCGATGAACTGTTAAAGTATGCGTCCCTCTACTGAACTGCTAGAGTCCTTTTCATTTTCTACCCTAAGTAGTTTTGTCATACTTGGAAATTTGTTACTACAACTTGAGTAGCTATGTTGACTGCTTCGACCCTATGCTGATCAAGCAGCACTTGCAGGGCGAGATTGAAGAAAAAAACTCGCCTGATGAAACAAATCCACAGAGCATATCAAGGTCTCCGAAGGTAGCGCTAACGTCGCCATCTCCACCGCTTTCATGTAGGAAAAAGCCCCTGAAGCCGCATCGATCCACCTTTGACAGAACACAGGATTAAAATCAGTCGTCCTCTGCTGAAGATTCCATCCGAGAATGCGGTTCCTACCTCAGAGATAGCTTAGGATATTTCTGCTTGTACAGGTTCAACAGAGTCAGGGTCTCGGAAGACTTCTCGTCGAATTGCTTCCCACCTGAGACGTTGGCTTTGCCAGAGTCATACAGGATCGCCAGCAATCCCACGTTTTGCGGTTGATCGGCCGACATCGAGGCCTGCAATTGAAAGAATGACAATCCTCTATACATCTCATGCTCAGTCCTCACAGACCGCCAAATCATGAGGTAGATATCCATGGCACAGCACCGGAGGCGGTCAGTAACGAAGTACTCAACTATTTCGGAGTGCTCAAGTACCTTTTGCGTAATGGCACTACTTACTCGGGTGGTGCTGTTTTTAGACTGCTTCTACTGGAAAAGATTGTTATCATAAACGACATACTTTTTAACTTTTTTACACTTTGAATAAGTTAACAGAAAGTACCAAAATGTTCGGCGGCCTCAATATTAGTAGTTTTGTGCAATAATGATCGTCTGTCACTGGAATGTCAGACTTAGACCCAGAACAGTCCTCCATAAAGACATTTACCAACGATGCAGCGCCACCGACGCTTTGCTATAACCTGGACGGAAAATCGAATCCGCTCACCTGTTCAAACATCTGCATGAAATCTGCAAAGTTACGGTCGGCCTCCTGCATCGGTAAAACAAACGTCACTTTCGTGCTAGCCGCGTCTCGCGCTCCGAACGCCATCACTCGCGAATAGGGCTGGTTGACGCAAACGGTGCCCACCTGGAAGTAACCAAGTTGATAAACCAAACCTGACAGCTGACAGTGGCCGGTAACAACATAACTATACAGAAGAGACTTTTTGGTGTACACAAGTCTTACGCTCTTACACAACATTCACATTGAAAAAATAGGGTTAGCTTTGGGCTAACACTCATACGGGACAATCGTCAGCAAATGAAGACAAGAATTCCTTAAGCTGACACAAGCATGGCTGGCGGATTTTAATCAAGGTGTGGGCGGCCTCTCCTGACTGCAGAACATCTTTTGTCAATATAGTTGTTAGAGGAGTTCATACCCATGGCCTGATCTCTGCTGAAGCCTCAACTTCAAATGACTCTTACTAAACAAGGGTCACCGACACGCCGCCCGCAAGGTCATATTTTGTGGCCCGCAGCATGATTTTAGATTTCGGAAAAACGCTTAATAAGGCATTTCATAGCGCGGAAACTGATTTCAGTTTAAAAATAATGTTGTTGTTGCTCAAAATAAGCTATTTGCTTGTGTCAAGCATCACTATTCCTCACTAGCTAACGTATCTTCGGCAATGGTAATAGAAATTCAGGAAGGTAGATATGCATTATGCAATGGCCCAGACAATGCCAATACGGAGAGTCGGAGACGCTTAGAAAACGACTTGGCGCTACCCACAAGATCAAGCTCCATGACGAGATATAGTTTTCCAGCAAGTGCCGTGTCTAGCTGACTCCAATATCGAATCTTTAGTCGCTGAAAAGTGTTGCCATGTATTGTTTAACACATAAGAAAAGTGATGATCGTCAAAGTGATTTATAATATTTGTATTTCTTTGATAAAATATATTTCTTGCGTAACTATGGCTATGCCCGTCGCCCATGTTAGAGACAACAGCGCTGTACCGTAGTAGTCTTAAAAATGTGATTGTTCAACTATGTGGCCTCTTATCTCGATATTGAATTCATGTGGCCCATCCTTCTCAGTTTGCACTCATACAGATACGTTTTTCAGGGACGACGCAGCAGGCATTACCCCACACATTTCTATCGCCGTAAGCTTCTTGACCAGCACGCAGGAGTGAACAGTAACAACATTTTCAAGTACCCCAGTAGGAATTCACTACTCCTACTAATTGGCTACTTGCACTGATTTGAGCGGTTGTGATTTTACTCAGACTTGACGGTTTTCATTTATTTAAGCAAACTAGGCCTAGAATACTTCACTCACTGGGAAATCACCGCCGGGACGAGGTGGCTTCTAGTCTAGTTACTTCTACAACAAATAGTTATGATTTCAGACTATCTCTACTTCTACACAAGTTTTCAGTTTTTTAGTCAAAACTGGGACCAGAAACACTTGGAAATTACTAGTACTGCTTGTACCCGGGTGCGAAATAATGATATCACTTTTACCAGAGTACCGACGTCCAACGATGACTACTTTGATCACCTCAGCCAGTACGTCGGGCGATCGCGCATCTCAACCAGGCAATAAACATAAAAACAAATTGCAAAAAAACCCATGCTCACATCCTCTTCATTCCGCATTAGGTGAGCCCGATATTCAACCCCCACCCCTGGCACCACTCTGCGAAGCACCGTTCCGACGTTCATATCATCATCCGTATCTTCATCGTTTAGTAATTCCGTTTCCTAGCCGCAAAAATATTCGGAGTTGCTAAGAAATTGAGTTGCCAAAGTCAGTTGGCGAGATGAGTACCGTCGCGTGTTTCAACGCAATCTTTTTGGCGTCGTCGAGAGCGATATAATCGTGTCCGACGAGAGTGCGTGTTGGTTCCGGTTGATTAGCCGACGACACGATCTCGTTTCCTTTAGCCTTCCCTTCCGTTTCCTTCTCAATCACGTCCCACGATATGATATCACGGTGATGGTATCTGGAATGCAGAGATGCCTGTACAATTTGATAGTTTTGAGATTTTAGGTAAAAATGCTTCTAGAATATTTACTGTTTTACTTACTCGGAAATTGTTACTTTTACTTAGATCAGGGGCGGGCAACATACGGCCCGCGCCGGGATTTTGTCCGGCCCGCGGACAGTTTCCCGTTTTATATGATAATGTAAATAATGTGGCCCGCAGATCGAGTCTGCCTAGATTCCCCACTACTTGCTTAAAGTCACTGAGAC
>ATSW01039914.1:0-12175 GCA_000444245.1 Botryllus schlosseri
ATTTATAGTCCATAAAGACCTAACATAGACCCTGTGTAGAGAGCGCAATAAATCAATGCAAGGTTTATTCCGATTTCGAACTGGAATTGTGGTGTTACAGCAGACGGGCCCGCGTATATAAATAAACCTAACGTACTTTGTGATATGATATTTACTACTCCACCCTAGTGCTGACTGAGCATGTTATAAAGAATCGACTTCATTCTTACCAAACCCACCCTAAATTGACATAGCAGACGTAAGATAATGCCAGACTCATGAATACCACAAATCGCTCAAACAAATACTGTCTCTGGTTATGGATCTATCAATATCAACACACATAAATAAGTAACCTACCGATTTCCTGAAGCTGCACCAATTCCATAACAGCACATTCTGTCGTATCCGGGTGGACCCAGTCAATTTGATAATGAGCCTGGTCCAAGTGGAACTGAAGCATATAGCTACGGCGAGGTAGAAAGTGATGGCCCTGGGCGGATTGAAAGTGACGCTGTCACGGAGAGCGACGATGACGAAGATTATGGGTTTCACGAATCGGCGGAACCAATTTTTGAAGACGAGGATCTCGAATCCAGCGTTGCTATAGCATATGTTCTAAGCAAAATGTACAACAAACAATAGTGATATTTCTCGCCCCGAGAGATCTTTCACATTACAATTTTACCATTGCAAAACTATATATTTGTGATCGGGTATATATTTGTAAATAATCATGAACAGAAAAATACCTATTATTTCATACTTCGTTTGTGTTGTTTATTAAAGACCTTGCTTTTCGGTTTTAGTTTGTAATATTCATATAGTGTTTTTCGACTACAATGGTCATGTTCACCAGGCCGATATAAGGTATTATAATTAGGTATATGCCAACTTGTAGCACGGTCCACTTCCAGACTTTTTCAAGACACAACTGACGTACATCAGGTGGCGTCAAGGAGCCTAGATAAACTGCCACCACCACCGGGGAAACCTCGGTCGGAGTCGAACCAGCAATTTATCGCTGTTGCAACTGAGGATTTTACCACTAAGCTATCTCGCGACCCAGCCAGCAGGTGAATTACTTTGAATCGTTTTAGGTGGAGTAAATAAACCCATTTCGTTACCGTACCGACAACTGATATCGCTTATTTTTCTGTGGACCGATATTTCTCTTGGACATGGTGAGAGTTCGCGCGTAAGGCAAGCTACTGGTACTCGTCTCTTACCTTGTCTCAGAATATCATAGGCCTATATAGTTAGGGCAGGGGTGGGCAAACTACGGCCCGCGGGCCGCATGCGGCCCTCGACACTGTTCTGTGCGGCCCGCGAGAGTCTAAAGAAACTTATCACAAATATTGAAAAAATACGTACTAAAAATCGAATTAATGCAGGGAGTTGATTAAGCTTTTTCTTAGTATATTTCACCATGATAATTCTAAGGCAATGGTTGTCAAACAAAGGGGCGTGCCCTCCTTGTAGGCGTGAAAGCAACTGAAGTAAGGGGCGCGAAGCTGAGCTCAACTGAATTTTTTTCGCGCTCGGCGCGATTTACATACAGTTCATTATTATTGCTCTGGTTTTAGTGTGAATTTCATATTTAAAAATAATTCAACCACAGTCGTAACCTTCCATGCCATCAAAACTATCCGTTAGGTTTGCTAGCATGCTTGTTGCGTTTTGTGATATGACGATAAGGGGGGATCTTTCACCATCATAAGGGGAGCGTGTCTTAAAAAGTTTGATAACCACTGTTCTAAGGTAAATACTTCTCATATTACTTTTTATGTTCAATTTCTGACGCGAAAGCTCGATCACAAGGCCCCCGCAGTTTGAAATGTTTCAACTGCTAAACATCACAGAAATCCTAAACGAGATTGACATAATTCGGATCACGAGTGTGATTTCAGATTGGCCACTCCAGTTTTAATTATTTCAGTGATGTGCTTATAGAAACGATTCGCGCGTGTCTTGGGTAGATTCGTTCTCTGTATGCGTAGAATTAGGGCATATATATATATTATCTACACATACTAGAAGCGTGTTTGAAGCTAACATGGTTACGATGCTGTCAGCATCGTGTGTCCTTGAACTGTACCAAAAGTGGAATTGGTAAATCTATGAACAGATCGCTGCTCACAGATATAAATTTCAATCCTGTTCTAAGAATCGGGACCGACTTTCATCTCTATAGTTTTGACAAGTTGGTTATTGAGGTCGATAAGCCTATCTCACCACTGTTTCTAACGCGTGTACAATATCATCAAAGCAATGTTTGGTTTGTTTAAAATCAGCATATATATTATCTTCATGTCATCACTATATAATCAAATACCAATATTGCGTTTTAGTTTATAATCCCAATTTTATATAGTGCGGCCCGCGAATGGATTCAGACGTTGAATGCGGCCCCCGAGCTCAAAAGTTTGCCCACCCCTGAGTTAGGGTTACCCTATACGTCCTGTTTTATGAGGATTTGTCCTCTTTTTTCATTAAATTGAAAGTGTTCTCCGAAGACGCCTGAAGGTCCTCTATTTTGGGAATTTATCCTCTTATTTTATGAAAAGGATTAAAATACCATGAAAAATGCGACTCCGACGCAGCTAACGGCAGAGTTCAATAAAAAATCTGTTGAATTTGGAGTCGAATCAAAATGACGATCTTTTTTTCTTAGTCAACACCACACACTATCGTAAAAAAGCGGGTAATTCGGGAGTCGAGCCAAAATGATGACATTTTTTTAATCAACACAGTACTATCGGTAGAAGAATTGGCAAAATCACCCGTTTTCCTTCCCTTCCTATTTTCAGGATCTAGAAATATGGTAACCCTATACCTACAGTATAGTCTCAGAAAAATCGTGTTGAACAAAGAGTGTTCCACTGTTCATTTTCCAAAAATACATCCTTAACAAAATAACTTTCATCGTGAGTTTATATAGAACAAGTTATTGCTAAAAAAGTTCTAAAAGAGGCAATAGTATGACTACCTTTCCGAACGGACTATGCGTTAGGTTGCCATGACACCATAATTCAAAACTTCAATTGAATCAACAAATATTTCGGAAGCCTGGTATTTCCTTCGCCACTTCAGGTTGTCTGTGTCCGTCTCTCTTATGTTTATGCAGGCTGTCCCGCCCGTACAAAATGCTGGATAGAAAATTTAGTTACATATGCTCAATCTACATCAGGGTTGACCAACGCGGTGCCCGCGGGCTACCGGTAGTGAGTCGCCCTCGGTTGCAGTAGCAAATACTCAAATGAGAGTTTTGAAAGTCGAAGGGTTTCATATTAGCGCCTTTTAAACATGGATCAGTTGACCATAAGAAACATACGAACGCAGTTTTCGATTTAGGCTGAACGGGAGTTTTAAGGCAAGTACACAAATTCGTAGAGTTTACAGTAAAATCTGAATTTTAATTTTTTATTTTTTAAAATAAACTGAAAAATGTTACTTGACTCTGCGTCGGCTTTGGTTGGAAATGAGCTAAATTGGATGTGAAGCGGTTTTATAGGTAACCTATCAATTTAGTCAGTGAATTCCTGGAATCCGGAAAAAAGTTATTTTTGAGCACCTCTACTGCCCAGTGCTCTGATGTCCAATTGAACAAATCCAACTGAGAACGGATAAACGGCTGCAGTAACTTATAGCTCGTCGCATTCATGAGTACCCAAGAAGTCGCTCTTGGTTGCACAAAAGGTTGGTGACCCCTGATCAATGTTTTATCGCGCAAGCTAAGCATGATTCGGGCCCTGATTTTCTTGGCAATTAACGGAGCGGAAATGTAGCATAGTGGTGTATGGAATTGTGGGAGATGAAGCGAAATAACTTGTGAACTAAACGTATAATCAGTTGGACAGAGCAAATTAACCATCAACACTTTATTACCACGGGGATTCCCACACATAATACCATCTGAGCCACATATATTGTTTCATATTTCCGAAATACAATGAGACCGATATTGATTTCGCTCTTCATTCAGAGTATACAGCGGTGTATGCTTCTGTCTTCCGCCTTTAAAACTTGTTTTGTTTGCCGTAGTCGTGGAGTCAGATGTATATGTATATAAGCAATGCCGTATTAAATGAAACTATTCCCGATGACTTACAGAGTTGCCTGGGCTGAACAAACATTCAACAATACGACGCAAATAACTAGAGTTTAGTGACAAGACTTTATCTTGGCTCAGAGGCTACGTATAGTGTATTAGGAGAGTACATACAAACATTAGCGTATTTACTAGTTGAATGTAGAATACATGGTGTCGCAGTCGTAGTCCACTCTGATAGATAGGGAGTTTATTCTAAGAAGAGTGAATTCTTCGGAAAGTATTCTGTGAAAGTGCGAGTGCACCTCGAAAAAACTTCAAATGGGAGCACACAACGTGAGTTGATGTTTTCAAGTATATATTATAAATGCTTCCATTTCGCTCGATTACTTCTATTGTAGTGAACGAATTGAAGTGAGCTTATGACTTGATTCTCCAGCATTTGAATTAAGCGTTTCAAATATACAGAATCCAATGATTCCAATCGATTAGAATTGAATATCAAACAGAATTATCACAGTGGAGACTATTATTAATAATAATGTATTTAAAACAATTTGAGTAACGCGTATAACACCATGTTTTTTGCGTCACAACTGTACAGCTGCTATTCGAATAGATATGGGGACAATCCCATAACAAAGTCAATTAAACCATTCAGTAGTGTAGCCTTGTTTTCGCTATGAATTCCCACTGCATATGGGATACTCCGTAGTCCAGTACAGCAGCACTAAACTGGCACCTTTGACTGGTTTACATCGCACCCTCCATGATAACGTGTTCTACAGTTTCTTCAACACGGCACGCGACACAGTTAGGGGTATCGAAACACCTAATTTTGTGGAGATGATAGTTTAGACGACAGTGTTCGGTCCGCCATCTGAAAATAGATGGTTTCCGCACTGCACGGCGTAGGTATAGTTGGTAGTTTAGTGTAGGCCTATCTACCAGGACATAACCGCTTGGGATCCAGAGAGGGTTTCACGGAAAGGCCGGTTGCAGTCTTGCCTGCAATGACTGAAAATCAAGGTGTTGACTTCGTCAGACGCAAGCTCCACACTTTGATAGCTGAATTCTTAGAGCGCAGCCTCTTTCGCAAGCAGGTCGGCGACCGAATTCCCACGCATTCCGGACTGTCCTTGAATCCATATAAAAAATGTCTTTATTGCTGCCATGTAACCACATTGGATATGTTTTGAATTTCCGATGCATAGGCCTACTGGTTGTTGTTGTTGTTGTTGTTTGTGGTATTCCTAATGTTTGTCGACTACAATGATCATTTGCAGCAGGCCGATATTCGTTATTTCCAGGGCTTTAGAGCCGGAGCCGGAGCCCGGAGCCGGAGCCCTGGAGCCGTGCATTTTCACCGGAGCTGGAGCCGGAGCCGGAGCTCTACATAAAATTCAGCCGGAGCCGGAGCCGGAGCTGGAGCCCGTTATTTGAGGAGTAGCTCCGGCTCCGACTTATTTCAAAAGATGCTATTATATATGCAACAACCACATCTGCTGATTTATCATAATTGAACGGCAGGCCTGAATTTTAATGCTGTGCACAGCAATGGCATAGTAAAGTGCGTTCTAGTGCAACTACGATGTTGTCGACAATTGACAAGTATTCATTATGACGTCACAAGCCGGCACGGCGGCACCTATATGTATTCGTTGGTACATCGAATGTTACTGACGGCTGACAGACTCTAGATTACTATAGATAACTAACCTATGAGTAGATTAGTAATATATAAAGACCAGGAATGGCCAACCTTTTCGGCTAAAGGGGCACATGCAATTGACGAACGAGTGCGCGGTTCACTGGCAGTGCCAAGTGGGTAAAATTTTCAAAGTTTATTAATAAACTAGTTCAATAATATTATTACTTGAGTATTGCGGGTCTATTGTATACCGCCCGCTAGGCTCCGCTAGGCTCATTTTGCAAGGACACGGCTAGTCGGCGTCTGGCCACATCGATATCGAAGGTCTCCGATAATATGCGACTCATTTTGTGCCTACATTTCACCGTCGACGATCTTTATGCGAGCGCAAACGCGAACAGACTTTCTCCGGTAATTGAGAATACAGTTAGACTCAATCGGGTAAATTAGGCATTTTTTCATTTTCAGTAGGGGTAGGCTACCAAGCAAGAAATCGTGTGACAATTAAACACGCGAAGCGTGAAGAAAAATTTCACTACTATTTTAGTTTATTGTAATGTACGACGAATTACTGAAAATGTGACTGGACCCTGGATCTGCCAATTCGTCGGAACTCAAATCTTAGTCATGAACATCCCAAGTGTCGCAGCCAGACTTGTAATTTTTGGTTGGCATTGCAAGTTCACAATCTGAGCAATTCATTTTCGATAACATAATAGGAAATTACCTCGCGGGCGACGCAAAACCCTCTCGCGGGCCATGTTTGGCCCGCGGGTTGGCTACCCCTGATATAGACAGGCCCATTCGATAATTTCAGAGCCGGAGCTGGAGCCGGAGCAGTGGTAATAATGCAGCTCCGGAGCTGGAGCCGGAGCTAGTGTATGATAGAAGAAAGCTCCGGAGCCGGAGCAGTTTAAATTTACGGCTGCTCCAAAGCCCTGGTTATTTCTGATTCGGTAATTGCCGACTTGTAGCACGGCCCACTTCTAGTCTTTTGTAAGACACCGCTTACGCGGATGATATGACGAGAAGGAGCCTAGATAAACCTCCAACACTTAGGTAGGAATTCTAGAATCGACCTCGGTCATGCCTTCTGGTGAAAGCGCCTAAAAATATCTTACTTGGGTGGGTCGGTTTAGGCTAGCGAGGCGCAATGGTTATTCAAAATACTCTCGATTCAATTGAGTTACCTGAAATTTTATCCCTGATTGCGTAAGCAGCGGATGTTGCTTAAAGCGGCGGCTTGTTATAAAACATGTGATAATTTATCTGTCTTATCATAACTGAGAATCTAGGTCCGAACGAAGGTCGTTTTGATTCAATATGTGATCGTTTTCAGTCGAAACGGAGGGACGGAGAAATCGGAATAATAGCGGCCGACCTCAAAGCTATGAATGAAAGAAACGTAAGATTGTATCATTTCAGTCATCTATCCTACCATCAGTTTTTCTACTAAATCAGTGGATCGATTTAAAACAGTCCCGATTTCCTTAGTATTCACCGCATAGATAGAGTAATAGACCGACCCAAGCTCCATTTTCATGTGCATATTACTTATAGAAAACACATGTGAACAAATGCAGACTTAGTTTAACTGACTGTGTTGAGTTTGTACTTAGAGATCAGTAACCCCTCTCTGAAATAGTAGTAACTCTGCACGAATGCAACGGCTTCGTTTTTAATAGGTCCACAAAAAGAGCCTAAAATTATAATATTCTTCGGTGAGATAACATGATATTGTTCGGTTAATACACGTAGGCCTACATTTAAATATATGGTGCAGTATCTTCATTCTTTGAGGATGAGAACCGTAAGCTTCGGCATAACTGCATTACTGCTAATGATACAATTCCGAAACGCTTGGATCAGCTATAGCACGATATTTATGAGCATGTCTGGATCAACAGATAGCGCTGGAGAACGATGTGAAGAAGGCGGCGGCTAAAGTGGATAAAGTTCAACGAGAAAACGAAGATCGTGGGGTAAACATCGTATATAGCAGGGCTGGCCAACCTTTTCAGCCAAAGGGCCACATTCGATTGACGAACTATTGCGTGGGCCACTAACCGCGCGAAGCGCGAAATTTTTTTGAAGTTCATTGGTCAATAATATTGTTACTTGACTATAATGCGGGCCTGCTGTATATCGCTTGTCTAAGTTTGCGAGGACTGGGCTATTCGGCGCATGGACATGTCGATATCGAAAGCTGCGACCAACAAGCGTCAATCATTTCGTGCCTAGGTTTCATAGTCGATGGTCTTACTGCAAGCGGAAGCGCAAGGTCGCATATGTTGAACGACATTTTTTCCCGTAGTCGCGAATATAATTAGACTCAATCTGATACATTACGTATATACTGCTCTCTCACTGCAAACGCAACCCACACTAAAAAATGGCTCAAAACTTTTTCAACGTGAGCAACTGCAGATCTATCAATTCAACGAATAGTAGTGATATCCCATCATCTCAGGGAATTTTACTTGCACACTTAAACACAAGATCCCTCCAAGCTCATCTAGATGAAATTCCCCCCCTGTTTGAAATGTTCAATTGCTCACCAACCATCATCGGAATCTCTGAGACCAAGTTGAAAGAACATCCAACGACTAATGTTAACCTGACAGGTTTCAACTTTTTACACTCGCCGTCTAAAACGAACGCTGGAGGTGTTGGACTATACATCAACGAAGGTCTGAGATATGACATGATGCCGGACGTAAAATTTGAAACCGAAGGCGTAGAATATATATTTGTCAGAGTACATGTACAAAAAGCTCTCACAGTGGCAGTCATCTACAAACACCCAGGAACAAAGCAAGAGACTTTTCTTGACGAATTCTCAAATATTCTGGAAACGCTAACGGCAGCTAACGAACAAATATTTATTATGGGAGACATAAATATTGATTTGCTGAAGACCACCAACTTTAACACAAGGTACCGTGAAATGCTTGATTCTTATGGAATAGCTCAGATAATTACTGAACCCACAAGAATAACTGATCAATCCAAAACTCTACTAGATCACTTCTACTGCAACACTCATCAATATCACCTGTCCCCTTTTGTGCTCCACCACAGTATGACTGATCACTATCCCATCATCTGCCACATGAAATTGGCCCTGCCACATTGTGCTAAAGAATTTGAATCTCGAACGCCCTTAAACCCACGCGGTATAGAGGAGTATATTGAAATTGTCAGCAATACCTTCAACAACTACAAAATTCCTCCACTCACAACTGACAACTACAACTGCCATTTTGAAAAATTTATTGAGGAACTGCGGGCAGCCCTCGACACATCTTTCCCAATTAGGAAAGTCAACCGCAATGCAAGGCGCTTGAAATCGAAACCCTGGATTGGTCATGACATACTTGTTGCGATCAAAACAAGGGATTGGATGCATAGGCGCCGAACGCTAATTTTCCTTAGGCATGCGAGTTCGATGACGTCACAAAGGAATGACGTCATGATCCGACGGAATTGAAAATTAGGGATAATATAGCATCAATTCATGAGAGTTAAGTGCCTGCATAAATGCCGATTATGCAATATCTTCGTGTTAACAAACTTGCGCGTATGATAGGCTTGTCAACGAGTCCGGAAGTGCTGTCAATTAACGAGTTCCTGATCGCTAGCGAACAATTAAATACGCGGCTTATCAACGCGTATTACGTAACCTCGGCGACGATTTGCGCAAGGCAAAATGTCAGAGTTGTTATGGAATCTGTTCTATAATGGCACCGATTTCAGGTTGTTCAAACCTTTCCCGTCTTTTACAACTCAAGCCTTGACAGTTGACACACATCTTCTGATGGTTATGTTTAGGTATTAGCGGAATTCACTTACGCATGCACGGCGCACTCACAATCGCACCTGTCTGCGGACATTCGATGTTATTCAGGTCAGCGATGTCGCTCTTTAATTACAATCGCTAACCAATAAACACCTAACGGCATTGTCACCAAGCCATCGAGAGATTGGAACTAACGCATGGTAGGCTCGAGAGATGGGAGCCAACGCATGCTCGGCTCTAGACGTGATAGTTGGCCAGCGATGATATCTTTTGTACCAGGCCTGTTGCAGATGCGATTGTGTAGGCAAGCGATAATATCGTGCGCGCCAATGCAGATGCGATAGTGCAGGCAGCGATGGCACCGGACCTACTGCTGATGTGATTTCATGTTCTAGGCTTGTCGGAGACGCGATAAAGCAGGCAAGCGTCCAAAACGATGATTGCCGAGCGCACGGCAATCAATGACACAATTTCGCGATCATCTCAGCGGGAGATCACGTCGCGTTACATTGTGCACAGACAAATCTCGTTAATTGGCAACGCGCTTTTAGCTAATTGGCCGCGCGCAACGGGTTACCTCACTCACATAAGCGGTAGCAGGTAATGTCGTAAACGGAAATACATTACGATTCGTTCTAAATAACACAATCGGGGTTTATGCCGATTCATGCCAAACCGAATTCTAGGCATGCCGCATGCCTAAAAAAATGTCTAGGCATGCCTGGCATGCCTTGCATGCCCAGGTTCGGCGCCTATGATTGGATGCATAAGCACTACTATCTGCAAGGCACCATCGAAAGCAAAAAAGTGTACAAAAAATATGCAAACCAAGTGACGCATATGAAAGAAAATGCCAAAAAAGCATACTTCCAAAAAAGATTCGAAGAGTGCTCCAAAGATCCCAAGAACACATGGAAAACCATTGGAGAAATTATCAACCTAACTAAAGGTAATGCTCCCAAGAGTACTGATGACATCGAGCTACTCGAGAATGGCAGCATCATCAAAGACCAGCATGCAGTAGCAGAAAAGTTCAATCAGTATTTTTGCAACATTGGTCCAGATCTTGCAGCTTCAATACCAAACTCCTCCGATGACTTTCTCTCGTACTTGAGTCCTGGCCCTCAGAAATCCATTTTTCTTGAGCCGACAAGTGAAGGAGAAGTTGCGATCGTATTATCTGAAATGAAAAGTAACAAAGCAGTAGGACCCGATCTCATCCCAACTCACTTTCTGAAGCTAGTCTTTAATATTATTGGTGATGTTATATGCATTTTCTTTAATGAGTCGATACGTCTAGGCATTTTCCCAGATGCACTGAAAACTGCCAGAGTAATGCCAGTGTTTAAGAAAGGCTGTAAAAAGCTAATTTCTAACTACCGACCAATATCTGTTTTGCCAAATCTTGCCACGGTTTTTGAGAAACTGATTGACTGCCGACTTAAGAACTTTTTTGAATTGAATGCAGTACTGTCTCCGACCCAGCATGGATTCAGATCCAACCACAACACCAACCATGCAATACTATCAATTGTAACGGACCATTACAAAACCATCAAGCAAAAAGAAAGTGGCTGCAGCATTTTTATCGATCTCCGCAAAGCTTTCGACACAGTTAACCACAGAATCTTAAGATACAAGCTAGAACACTATGGAATCAGGGGTATTGCAGCAACTCTACTTGAAAGCTACCTGGCAAACCGCAAACAATATGTTAAACTGGGGACATTAAGAATGACTACCAGAGATATAACTTGTGGAGTGCCACAAGGCTCTTGGACCGACTTTTTTCCTCATTTATATTAACGACATTGTTAATGCATCTTTATTCCGCACAACGCTATTTGCTGATGATACTCACCTCTTCATAACCTCCAACACTGTCGATGATTTGCATGCATCTGTGAATAGGGAACTCCCAAAAGTGTCGAGATGGCTGCAAGCAAACAAACTAAGTTTGAATGCAGATAAGACCGAGATGCTCGTTTTAAATAATGCCAGTCATAATTTCACTGTGAACATCAATCATAAACAAATCTCAATATGTGACTCAGCAAAATATCTCGGCGTCACCATTGATTCCAAATTGTCTTGGAAGCAGCATATTGAATGCACAATATCAAAACTAGCTCGGTGTGTGGGAATAATGACCCGTCTCCAATCTTTGGTTTCCAGATCAGTACTACGAACCATCTACTTCTCTCTTTTCCACTCGCATCTGCAATATGGAATCGTAGTATGGGGAAATGCATGTACAACATTTTTGTGCAGAATTCGAACCCTGCAAAACCGTGCGATACGGCTGATCTCATCTGTACCTTTACGTACCAATTTATCGCCTTACTACCGTAAGCATCGAATTATGCGAGTTGATGAACTGTATCGCTTCGAAGTATCCAAAGTTGTTCACAAATATTTTTCCAATAGTCTCCCTCCTGTGTTTGATGACTTTTTCATACCTGCTAAACATGTCCATTCCCATTACACGAGATCTTCGTCTAAAGGAAACGTCTACTTACCCCAACCCAATAGCAACCTAACTAAGAGATCTATCGACTACTCGGGACCTATCATCTGGAATGCATTACCATCACATATCCGTGAATTGCCTTATAATAGATTCAAAAAAGCCCTACTTGATCACCTCTTGTCGTTACACTAACACTGTTGCCCTACCTCGCCCAGACATTGCTTC
>ATSW01039939.1:0-11199 GCA_000444245.1 Botryllus schlosseri
ATTATGAGTATAGATTTGAAAATGCGTGTATTATTCAACACATTTCTAACAAATGTTGAGATTTTTAGTGGGAAATACTTCCATTAAAAAGTCCCTCAAGAGAGCACATGTCGGGGATGTTTACAGGTCACATTATAACTATAAGACTGCTGTTTTGTGTTTGCGTAGTCACTATTAGGAGCAGGTCGCTGACATTGACGCGGTGATGCCCAATTCCGAGAAGGCAAGAAAGTGCGTATTCTATTCATTTCATTCTTTTATAGAAAAACTGAATATAAGAACTAGTTATTCACACAAGCGAAAATGCCGATGCGAAACCATTACAATCAGGTTACACAGAAAATATAATAGAGGTCTCTAACCTCGAGAGCAACCCGAATCGCCTTCAACGTCCGCGTTCCTGCAGTTAAATCTTTTGCATTCCCCCCAACGCATACGCAAGGTTGATGCCAGTATACCACTAAAACAGAGGGAGCATAGACATATGCAAACTTATATCATTGTTAGAGCCACTGTTTTATAGGTTTATAGGCCTAACTGTATTCAGCCGCCCGTTATTGCCAATTCCACTGCGATATTTGCGAATAAAGGTGCATCTAATATAGAATCCATATGATTCGTAATACATAATGTATACTATGTGTATAGAGGCTGGTTATGAAGTAGCCTATTCAAATGAAAAACAAGGGCATGGATTTTGAGGTATTTTGGGATTGAGGAATTTTCATGCGGCCCGCGAGCGATTTGAAGTGTTGAATCCGGCCCGCGACGTCAGTTGAGTTTGAAACCCCTGCTGTAGGGTATGTGGCTGGCTCTTATTTCAGTATCAGATACCCGGTTAAAATCAGAACACAAATAGGATACAATGTATATTCGCCTATAGCAGGGTCGGTTTGTGGAATACCCACACAACGCGTTTTGCAGCGCACGACGTTGGATTACGTAAATGCAGCACAAATTCTGAATCTATTCGATTCCTTTCAACGGGAACAGTCTATTACCGCCATCGGACATATTGTTAACGAGAGTAACAATATCGAAATTCAAACAATTGAGTATTTGCTAGAAAGCGTATTTCTATTGATAATGGTGCTCAATGTGTGCTCACTTTTTTGGGATTCCGGGGATTGTCTGATTAAATTGTTAAGTTGCCTAAAAAACGCCGCAAACCAAATTTCGCTAAATTTCAACCAGTACAAACCGTTGCAAAGCCAATTGAAAATTTTAGGTTTATTAAAAAACTAAAATTTATATTTTCAACTTTTACTGTCAACCCCATTTTAATTGTTAAGTTTCTTAAAAGAACGATGCGTTACAATTTTTGCTCACTTCCAAGCGGTAGAAGCGAAGTTATTGCAGTTGCAGTTGAAACTCTTGAATTTGCAAAAATAACATCGATGGTAGGAAATTTCAGAGTTATTCATGAAAAACTCCATTAACTTCGCTTCTATGGGTTGGAATTTCGTCAAATTTCTTTTGGATCGTTTTTGTAGACAACTGAACAATTCCATGGGGTTGACAGTATAATTTCAAATTTCTTTCTCGTTTTTTTAATAAATTCAAAAATTTTAATTGGCTCTGCGTCAACTGCTGCTGGTTGGTAAGGAGCCAAATTTCGTGTGCAGCATTTTTTTTAGGCAACCAGTGAATCCCCGGAATCCGAAAAATAGTTATTTTTGAACAACACGCTCATGCACGTATTACTCTTGCTGTGGACTGCATATATGTCTTGGTAGTCAACATTAATGAGTGCAGTACAGGGCGACATTAATTCATACTTGACATCAGTGCGTTATCGTTAATAGGGGCCATTAGTAAATGAATTACTTCTACTTTTTCGAAGTAATCCAGAATAGTTTTCCTCTAATTGCAATAAATCTAATTTTCCGCTACTCCTACTTTAATATTTGGTCACGTGACTTACATACTTTTCTCTATTTACAGTTAGCCTCTTCTCTACTTCGCCTAGTCCAGGGGTGTCAACCTTAACTTGGATCGAGGTCGGATTCCAAATCCATACCCTTGTTTTCCACTGGAATGCTTTATTATCAACGTTATATGCAAAATCGCATTATATATTTATTATAACGCGGATCATGTGCGTGGGTTCTATTTGAGCAACACCGTTGCTCGTAAACAATGGAATTGACAAACATTCGATGATTGGCCAATTGAATGCAGATATAAACAACTACACAGTGGCTCTAACGACGATATAGGTTGGAATATTTCTATACTGCCGCTGCATTAATCACAATGCCTCGATCGTTGGCCCTATAGCTAGCCTACTTATTTGTGATGAGGAATACTCGAGATTGTATGGCGCTGGCGCTAGAAATTTGTTCAATATTTTCATATCACATGGCCAATTCACCATTCGAGTTTCTCCGGAGCCGGCGTTGGGGCCGTTTGGGTCAGGGAAAAAGAAGCGCAATTAAAGATAGGCCTATTTGAATTGTAATCTTACTTTCTTAGTGTAGAGCTCCTTGTATTTTACAACGGTTTCGCATTGTCATTTCCACCTCTGTGAATACTAGTATTTGTTGGTCCATTTTATTTCAGAAAACTCTGAACTCAGTTTGCACTTTTTTGCCTTCTCGGAATGCAATGTCAATGTCACCGATTTGTTCCTGACGGTTACTTGGGTTTGAACTCAACACTGCCGACATATGGTTATGATGTGGCCTATGAACAATGAACATGTTCGAAATTACTGTCTGGATTATACAATAATTTTTCAATTTGCTCAGAATAGCCAAGTGAGCCGGATGAAATGATCTGACGGGCCGGATGCGGCCTGCGGGCGTATGTTTGACACCCCTGGCCTAGGCCATGGTGGGCGTCTGATCTCAAAGACTACTCCAAGTCGTTTCGGCACCTTCTTATCTTGTCATTGTATCGCCGTTTTTGTGGTGTTTTGAAATGATGAAAATATTATTAAACTGATACTACTTCTACTACTTCTACGCTACTTCTACGTTAGTAGGTTTCACTACCACAAGCTCACTACTAGTGTAGTTAATTTGGTGAAGTGAGAAGTGAATTCATATGAGTAATCGATATTTGATCTAGCATTGAATAGTTTGCCATAATACACCGCAGCCATCTATCAGAAGTCCAAGGACAAAGAAAGTACCTTGTGGAAATTTGGAATGCGCGCAGTGTGAATTTTGTTGTGGTAGAAGTGAACGATTGCGACATCCTTGCAAAAGCAAAAGTAGCGTGACCGATTGTCCGTGCTAACTTTGCTTAGCATTTTGTGTTGGGATCCGACAAATTCACGATTACAATATAAACTAGAAGATATTCTTTTGCCAGAGTGGAGTGTCCTGACATATAGTATTATGAGTGGAGTGATAAGTCGACTTTCGCTGCGTCTTTTCCAGCTACAAGGTGACATAATTCCAATTTCTCAAAGGTACAGTGGGTATTCCAGATATTCCGTATTCGTAGTATTTGTTGTTGGCTTGTAATTCAGGTGTGGAATTGACATGCTTAGCAAGTATATATATCAAGTAGTCTCAACAAGTTTGTTATGTCTTGTGCAGTTGTGCTCCTAGCTCATGATGACTTTCTGGTCTGATTTTTAAGCTAACGCCGGTAACGGATAATTACGTTTCCTGCTTAGCAAAATTCGTTTCGAATGTAAGACCAAAAAAATGATGCATCTAAAATTGCTGCAACAAACTAGTTGCGTTTTGTGTTTTTATCTTGTGACAACTATTTTTAAGACCAGGGACCATAATGTTTGTTAAATAGCATAACAGCCTACATCTTTGAACAAGACCTAGAACTGAAGCATCAAAAATTGTCTCAATAAGTTAGTTATGTCTTGTTTTCTTGTCTCGTGACGACTTTCCGGTCTTATTTTTAAGATAACAGACATGTCGTGTCTTGATTAGCAAAATTCGTCTTAAAAGCAAGATCAAAAATTCTGATGCATCAAAATCTGTCTTAATAAGCACTAAGCACTATATGTCTTATAAGATACGTTTGTTGATCTTATTTAAAAGACCGAATAATCGTGACAATTCTACATTGTCTTAAAAAGCTGAAACAGTCTCAATTTTAAGACATCACTTCATCGTTATGAATCCTGGTACGTTTTGCCTAATATAACATGTGAGCAGCGATGATTTTTTAAGTTCAAGTAATTGAATAAAAAATAACAGGACAGGACACTGATTCCATACATGATGACTGCAGTTGCTGAAAATGAGATCAAGTCATCCTGATCCCTTGAATTTGAGACCAAAGTTGCCCAATTTTTTTTTGTATACAGCGGCAACGCTAGGCGCAAAGGTTTCATTGGTTTGAATAATCGAATCCGAGTTCGCTATTAATAGTATGTTAATGATTCGACTCGGGTATTAATTCATTTTTAAGCATTAAAACTCTTTGCCCTCCCAACCATGACTTACGATATTTTCTTCCCATCCTGGCTATTTGCAAACCCTGATTGGTTGCATCACGGCTGATACGAAATGTGATGAACAAAAATAAGAGTATTCATATTCCTTCCCTTTTGTTATGGTCCAAATAATTATTTCATATCCAGGTTACTCTTCAAGCGATCATTTGCATCCGTATCGCCAGACAAAAATGATGAAGGCAAATCTGAACTTGATAACGCAGCAGAGCTTAAAGGCAATAGTGAAAAAACAGAAGAGAATGAAGAACTTCTGAAGCTGAACGATTCACTGAAAGATATGAAGGTAGTCGACACAAAGTCTGGATGTTTCAATCATATTTTAGTAGTGACATCACGAAAGAATTGTGATGTAATTTGGCTGATGAAATTCTTTCATGCTGCACAACTTTATCCATCGATAAGTCTTGATGTATACAACATGATGATACCATTTGCTACAGTTTGAAAATGCATGTGATGCCTTGTTGATTCTAATAATGCATAGGCCTATGTAAGGCAAATATATCGTGTAATGGGGTACGGTATTTATGTTGGAGCATTAAGCTATGTTCTATCCAATTTTCACTATTTTGTTGTGGTTAAACTCCTTATTATCTTGTGATTTGACAGGACAAGTACCAACGATCACTAGCGGAAAATGAAAATGTCCGGAAGCGTTTGAGGAAGGAAATAAGTGACTCCAAGTTATATGCCGTTCAAGGCTTCTGTAAGGATCTTCTGACAGTTGCTGACATATTGTCAACTGCGGTAGACACAGTTCCAAAAGATATATCGAAAAGCACCGAAAACGATAAAATGTGGAACGATTTTTATGATGGCGTCAAAATGACGAAGCAAGAGTTATTATCAGTTTTCAAGAGACACGGTTTGGTACAGTTCACTCCTGAAAAGGGTGACAAATTCGATCCGAATATACATGAAGCGATGTTTCAAGCCCCAGTTCCAGATCTGCAACCTGGCCTTGTTGCTCATGTTCAAACATCTGGCTACCTACTGCACGACAGAACGCTCAGACCAGCCCAAGTTGGTGTCTCAAAGTAGACTGACCAATCTACTGAGACTGCTACCTGCGTCGTGTGTTGCACGACAACTGAATATCACAAATCCAACCTGGTGATTTGTAGAGAATCGTTCCTCCAGATGTAGAAGATGTCGGGCTGTTTGTAATTGACGATTCATATTTGTGCATTTACACTTCACCGACCCGAGTTCTCTGGTGTGCAAAGTACTTGATCTGGTCATGGAATTTCAGATTTTTCGAAATTTCAGACGTATTGATGTTGTGCTTCACAGATTATTTTATGATTATAATGTGTTATGAATTATGTTACCAATAAAATAGCTAAATGCGAGTCATGAAGGAGAATGGTTCTAATCAATAGCATCAATTAATGATTTGTAATGGTTTTGATGTATCAGCGTTCCCCTACTTGGGGTGAGACCGGTCTGAAGTATTCTTCCCTAATTACTCAATCTGAGGCCTCTAGTATGGATTTTCCATCCTCACGGGCCACTGTCAATCGTCTATGACACAGTTTATGCTTCCGTAGAAAGTGACCAATACATCTTTCATTTGCAATACTGGCGTCGTCGTTTCATAATACCAATTGCTCTGGAAGTGATGGAAAAAGGGTTTCCAGAGGTCATAATTTATTATTTTATCGCGATTGGCATGCCTAATACTAATCGATGAGCTATATCAACACAACAGCGGCGTGCAAATTTCTGCGGCGTCGTCGCTATATGGAAATTGCTAGTCAAAGTTATTATGACGGCAGCTAAGCGCGGGCCGAAGTCGTTATTTGTGGTATTCATGGAGTTTTTTGACTACAATAGTCATTTACACCAGCTCCATATCTATATATATCTATAATTCCATATCTGCCGATTAATAGGACGGCCCACTTCTCTGGTGTTTCAAGACATCGCTTACACGGAGCAGACGGCGATAAGAAACCGAGATAAACTTCCAACACTTATTAGGTGGGGATTTCGAAGCCGCCCCCCATTGGTGTTGAAGCTGTGGATCATGTCACTATTCTATCCCGCCGAAGCTGCTTTGTCGCTGCTGATAGTATTGCGGACACATATTGCAAACGTAAATGGATGAGGTGAACATTTCAGGCGGCTGTGAGGTCTAGAATGCTTTGTGAAGAAGAATATTTGAAAATATATTTAAGTCACGAGTCATCCCACATCTTTCATGCGTCGCATCCGAGTCAAGTCATTTTAGGGCATGCCAGCGGCTCCAGTCGAGTAAACTGATTGGTTGAGACTGCCTCGATCGTCTAGTCATAACTCGAATCATCCCAACACTAGTTTATGAGCAACCGATCTATCGGCTCGAGGAGACACGTTAACCAAAAAATTGTGGAAAACTTCTGCTGAACCTACATTGGAAATCCAGTGTTTGCTACCGATATAGTATTGCAGTTTTATACGGGAATTATAGATTTGTGAATTCCCGATAGAGGTAAGAAATTTATACATCGACAGACTTTGATACCTGCGCGGGTGTGGGGCTGCATGACAGCAAGTTACAGCTGACAAGCTTCAGTATCAGTTTATTAATATTTTAATTATTTCAAAACACCACAAAACTGGGATACAATCAAAAGATAGGAAGGTGTCGAAACGACTTGTTGGAGTGGTCTTTGAAATCAGACACCACCGCAAAGCAAGGGTGCGGCTTAGATACAGCTACTGCTACATACACATCCATTGGCAGTGGAATGCAATATGTTACATGGTTCTGTCGTAATTCTTGACAAGCAGCCAACGACCAAAGTGATTAACATGTCACGCGGGTGCGATATTCGTCAGATATTGTTCAGCTAAGATGGACGACGCCAGCCAACCGGCAAAGGGTAAAAGGTGACCACTTGAAGGTGCGACACGTTTCCTTTCGTCCTTCTGTCACCTTCTGCTGCTCAAACTTAGCTGTCTTCGCGTGGTTTGATTCAATACGGTTTTGATTTTGGCTGAGAAACATGATTAATCCTGCGCGTTTCTGCTTGAGGGCTTTGCAGTCCGCAAGAAACAATGTCGCTCAAGTTTCGGCGGTCGGTAGCCAAAGAGGATATGCGGGCGATGCGCCAGCATCCAAAAGCCCAAGTGGATTAGTCGGCGAGATTGTTGCTGTCATTGGCCCTGTAGTCGATGTCCAGTTCGAAGATGGCCGACCACCGATTCTCAACGCCTTGGAAGTGGAAGGCCGGGAGTCGAGATTAGTTCTTGAAGTAGCGCAGCATCTTGGACAAAACACCGTCCGCACCATTGCTATGGATTCAACCGAGCGATTGATTCGTGGCCAAAAATGCGTTGACACCGGAGATTCTATCAGAGTACCTGTCGGACCTGGAACATTAGGTAGAATCATCAATGTTATCGGCGAACCGATTGACGAAAGGGGTCCGGTTGAGACCAAAACGTATTCGTCTATCCATGCGTCCGCCCCTGAGCTGATCGAAACTGGAGGCGCCCAGGAAATTATGGAAACTGGAATCAAGGTGGTCGATGTCCTTGCTCCTTATGCTAGGGGTGGTAAAATTGGATTGTTCGGTGGTGCCGGTGTTGGAAAGACCGTGTTCATCATGGAACTGATCAACAACGTAGCCAAAGCTCATGGTGGTTATTCCGTTTTCGCTGGTGTCGGTGAACGTACCAGAGAAGGTAATGATTTGTATCACGAAATGATAGAATCGGGTGTTATTTCTCTCAAGGACAAGACCTCGAAAGTAGCGCTTGTATACGGTCAAATGAACGAACCCCCAGGTGCCAGAGCCCGTGTCGCTTTGACCGGATTGACCGTCGCTGAATATTTCCGTGATCAAGAAGGCCAAGATGTGCTGCTCTTCATTGACAACATTTTCAGATTCACCCAAGCCGGTTCGGAAGTATCCGCTTTGCTAGGTCGTATTCCATCTGCTGTAGGTTACCAACCTACTTTGGCTACTGACATGGGTACTATGCAGGAACGAATTACCACCACAAAGAAAGGTTCCATCACTTCGGTACAAGCCATCTACGTACCTGCTGATGACTTGACTGATCCTAGCCCAGCCACCACTTTCTCTCACTTGGACGCCACCACTGTGTTGTCGCGACAGGTATCCGAATTGGGTTTCTACCCGGCTGTGGACCCACTGGAGTCCTCATCTCGTATTATGGATCCTAACATCGTAGGAATTGAGCACTACGATTGTGCCCGTCAAGTGAAGAAGATTCTTCAAGATTTGAAATCTCTCCAGGATATTATCGCTATCTTGGGTATGGGCGAGTTGTCGCAGGAGGAAAAATTGACCGTAACCCGCGCCAGAAAGATCCAAAGATTCTTGACCCAGCCTTTCACCGTTGCCGAGACCTTCACGGGAACACCGGGCAAGCTCGTGTCCTTGAAAGACGCCATCAAAGGCTTTAATATGATTTTGGCCGGGGAAATGGACCACATTCCCGAGATTGCTTTTTACATGGTCGGAGACATTGATGAAGTCCAAGCGAAGGCCGAGCAACTCGCAATCGACACCGCGGAATAAATTGAAAGATGTGTTGAATATAGTCAAATTTGATTTCGGTAACATGTTTATTACGATATACCTGCTGTTGATGTCAGTCCAGAACTGGGTTCGAGCAACATCGATTATTTGAATTTATGTTGTGGTTGATTTGCTGTTTTTACGTGGGTTGGCAGAATTGTAGAGAAGCAGGATAGCAGATTCAATGGTTCTGTGACAGAAACGTTCTGGGTATTTAGGGGATAGAGAGGTTTGGGTAACATCCAGTATTTCACTGTTGTGACTGTGGGAATTTGATTGTGTATGCAGGGTGCGTTGTGATGTCGTAACCTTCGTCGATGGCGTCCTTTCTTGGTCATATGACAAGCGAATGTTTGGCTATTTGCAACCTTTAATGCCGCTTTCGGTCACGCTAGCTCAATAGTTCGAAACTTATTTGCAGTTTTCCACTTGATAGTAGCAGCTTAAAATGAAAGGGCATTACAGTATTCTTCAGTCCCAGTTTCGTGTGACTGTTCCATCGCTATGGGCTACGGGCCGTTCAATGTCTGGATCAACAATAGCATACAGCTGATACTCGGGGAAGGGTTGTTTCAACGTCGTATGTCGATATCGTGCTTCATACAGCCTGAGAAGCAACACCATGAGTGGACAAAATGGAGCCATATCTAGAGCATGGGTGGCAGCGTTGCATTTTAACCTAAAACTCGGTCGCTGATGTGAAATTGACCTGTAAAATCATGTTTTCGGCATATTCATATCACCTTGCTTTCGTAACGCGCTTGGAATGCACGTTTCTGGTGAAGGTAAACCATTGCACAATGCATAGGTTTACGACCGAATACATTTTTCATACGTTTGATCGGACTATCAGATGTACGAACTCACGAACTAGATTTGCACGTCTGTTTGTGGGAGTTGAAGAAAGGACGGAATAGAGTTAATTTTTTTACGCACGATTGCAAGGGGCTTGTACGATAGATATGCGAAAGGTATGCAAGGAACTCGCAACCACCGCCTATATATACCTCTCGCGGAGTGTCGAGCGCCTATCGGGGAATCCGAATGAGTTTCATGAGGGATTATGGAATTAGATATATTTGTAGAATTTTTATTTTTTATAGAATTAGGCCTACACGTATTCATATCAGTGATTTCTGATTTTCTAGGAGATAGGCGCCATTAAGTAAGGGCCAAGTTCTTTGCTAGCTTAAATTTGTTCACTAGAAAGTGGAAATTCACCCACTCACCCACCGCATTCGTTATTTGCAGCATACTTGACCTTGCAACACAGCAGCCCCAAAGCTCATAATGCAACAAGCCTCCATTCAGACTGCAGCTAACTTGATGATCTCCTGGAACCTGGTTTGACAAAGAATTTTATTTCGCTTTGTGTATTCATATATTATTGGCGGGACCATATAAATTCACTCCCTTTTCAGCCCAAGTCACGAGACTTACGATCACTTCTGCTGTTGGAACATTCGTAATAATTAGGGCTGGGCAAAATGATTCGAGTACTCGAATCTGATTCGAGTAGTAATTTTAATGATTCGAGTCGAGTAGTAAAAGACGATTTTTTCGAGTACTGAAATTATACGGTCCTCGTAACTGAAAGTTAATTTACTGACGAGAATTATAGTTTTGATATTATTTTCCACTGAGGAAGCCGTGAAACCTTGATTGGCTGTGTTTCAGCACACCAGGCACAGTTTATAACTACGAACGTTACTGGAAATAACACATTTCCGAAGTCAGCATCATCCAACAAAATTGTTAAGAAGTGCAATGAAATCGGTATGGTCGAAAAAATACCAAAGCATCTTTAATGTGATGGATAACATGCATTACGTTCTTTGTGGTGGCATAAAAGGTTCATATTTGGACTTCGACATAGCACATCCAGTTGTGACGTCATAATGAGTGATACTCGATTACTCGACTCGACTCGAAGCATATTACGTGATTCAGAATCGAATCACTCAGGTACTCGGTTTTGCCCAGCCCTAGTAATAATACGTGAAGGAGTGCCCGTTCATGCAATCAATCGATGGTCAGATTATATTTTCATCCGCCCAAGACACACACAATGTACATTGTACAATGTACAATGCATACTGCGCTGAATACTGTATAGTTATTCGTGCAATTCACTTGAAGATATTGCGCAATCAGCAAGTAATAACAATTATGGTTAGCGTTTCAGTTTCACGACCTTCAATAAGGGACATTCATTTGACTTCAAAGGTATTG
>ATSW01039961.1:0-14027 GCA_000444245.1 Botryllus schlosseri
GGTCCGGGCACCTCCTCGACGCGTGGCGGGTATGCGGACGTTCGCTCTCGTCCATTCTAGAGATACCAAAGTAGCATCAGCTTGAATGTGAATTGTGCCAGAAATGAAGTGAGTATATCTTTGGGTCAGCTCGCAACGGCTATCTCGGACCGCACTTGTTGTTGTATGATATTCATCGTGTTTCGACTGCGGTGGTCATTTTATACCAGACCGATACTGTTTACTATGATTCCGTATTTACCGACTTGTAGCACGGCCTACTTCTAGGTTTTTTAAGACACCGCTCACGCGAATCGCGTGTCGAGGAGTAGCTTAGATAAACCTTCAACACTTAGGTAGGAATTCTGGAGTCGACCTCGGTCGGACTCGAACCCGCAACCCATTGGTGTCGCAGCTGCGGAACGCACGTGCCGACGCTATCTCCCCGTACAAAGCGGGTCGTATTTCAGGTGATGTCAAGACGGGGATACTGCTCATTTGAATTTTGAATGCAGTCCATGAAACATGTTGAAACGCCGCGAATAGAAACTTCTACGACGGTGATTCTTAGCCTTTTTTTATGTCACTACCGCCGTAAACAACATTATGAACTTCAATTATCCGCATTTAAAGAAATGCTAGCTATCGCTAGCTCATAAAATTATAACTTCATAATTTACATTCGAGTGCCAATTTAAAGTGTATCAATGGATGAGGCTGTTTTGCTCTTCTTCAGTCAAGATTATAATTCCAGAAAGACTGAAGGATTGCAAGTACACTATTAGCGAAAAAAGTGTGTGTTTCACACCCGTGTGCCACACTAAGGTGTGAATACGCACCCTTTTGTCTCAGAGTATATCTCCTATTATCGTGGATTGGAAGCTTCTTTCGATGCCACCACTGACAATCCCACACTTCCCTTACAGACCTTACTTATACTCAGTATACAACTTTATATATACTTACTATGTCTTCCAGTGCACATTCGTTTTAATGCATCGTGAATTCCCGAGTCAATTATTCAGGAAGTAGGCTATAACATAGTGGTTATGAATACCTTTCTTGAACCATTATTAAGAATGGCTGAATCTTAACGTTGTTCATTCTGGCACGTTTATTAATCTTAGGTCGTACCCCTCTTTTTCAAGGTATTTGATGAATTTGGTACAATTACTGCTCACCAATTACCAAATAACCTTTTGGTGGTAATTACGCACAAGTGCAGAAGTATATACTACTGGTCTACTCCTTGCATGTTATGTTTTTCTCAGAAACTTTATTGTTTCACGTGTAACCGAATATGTTTAGTCACATGTAGTATATATCTCAAGTTGCCAGTATTTTTCGTCCCGTCGTGAATATCCTTTCACCATACATGCGGTACATTCGATAATAGCTGTTCATGTCTACTGTATGTGTTACTATCCGTCACTCTTACCTTGGAGTTATGTCACATAATCCCGACGGCCTGTACTTCTTGTTTCTTGCGAAACTTTGTCGCTTTGAAACAGGCCGCGGTATCGTGGCCGGCGGGTAACGTAGTGATTTCTCGTACCACATCGAGTCCTCTCTAGTGTAAGGACGGGCGTCTGCTCGATATCTTTGGCGCGATGGTTTCCTGTGAAGAATACGCAGATCCATTAAGTATGCAACATTCGTAATACGTTTCAGCGTATCGAGTTCACAATATCGACGTGTAGATGTGTTCTACTTACATTTTCCTGGACCCTTTTCGAGACTTCTTGAATGCAGCATGTCCAGAATCTGACGCAGATCTGCCTGAATTTATAGAAAATTATAGATTTTGGACAGAGTGGTAATGACTTGAGTCATTACTCGATTCGAGTCTCGATTTTATGATGACTCGACTTGACTCGAGTCATTTTATTGATTGTGGAAAGTGACTCGACTCGCCTTGAGTCAATTGGCGTGTCTATTCTACTTGTACCGATTCATTGCTCATGACTCGATCAAGTCATATGGCTCGGACAGCCGAGACAGAATTTCCTTGTAACTTGGAAGAACAGTACGATACTACATTATTGGTATTTCGTCTATCGGGAATGGTACTTGAGAAAGAGTGCCAGCACTGTTAAGAATGAGGACAATTAGTATAATATAAATGCGAGGCATTCGATATCAACCAAGCAAAACTGTGAAAAATCGATTGCAAAGTGGGTGGAACATGACTTGAACTCGAAGCTGAACAGTAAACACAATGACTCGGATTCGGCTCTCAATACTATATGACTTAGACTCGACCCTGTAAACCCCGGCTGGGTCTCGGACTTGATTCGGTGGTGAATTGAAAATGACTCAACTTGATTCGAGTCAAAACTATAGAAGTAAGATTGACATGTCGCTATAGGAACTTTGTGACTTGATTACAACCCTCATTTTAGGCATCATTGTATAATGGGCTGTCTCATAAGCACGCACGATGAAAAGCTTATGTAACACGCTTATAACAGTATTTTACCTCGAAAACCATACTCCGCAGTATTTCCTCTGTAGAATTCGTTCCCTGTGTGCATTTTCCGCTGCATATCACTGTTGCGCTTAACCTACTGTAAATTGTTTACCGGATAGCTCATCTCGGTCATTTATCACTCAAGGGTTATATGAACGACCCTTGATATTGATTCACAGTAATTTGCTATAATCGGAGTCGTACTATGTTCCAGATTTCACGGTTCGTCAATTTTAGATAGCATTGCGGGGCAATGATATATATGTATATCATCAATCTTTTAAAGGAATATGTAGTATTTAATGTTTGCTGTGAAAGGATCTAATAAATAGTTCTGTACTGATTTCTTGTTTCCAGCTAATTAGTAATATTCAGTGATCATGACTCTCATCTTCTATATAAACTTGTACGGTTCAATTCTGGTTAGCTCTATCATCATAAGCATTGGTTAAATTTCGTTACAAAAACGGAGTAATCACGTGCAATACCTCGGTTCGAATGAGCTAATGATGCCCCATCTTGCTAGGGAATAGGACCTTCAGCGATGCGCCCGAAGGATCTGATCTTGTAAAGCTGTATAGTGATAAAATTGCTGGTTACGTGGTTATATGAATATCATAGATTCGTATCTTGTCATACGGGTTGCGCAATGGTACTGTGCCATCTACTTATCAGTTCTTCACCGTCGAATAGGACTTGGAAATGCGTTTCGTTGTAACGCAATGTCAAAGTTTTCTAGGCGTAAATAGTCATCACTGTAAGGGCATACGATTGGGAAATATCTCAATAGACTTCAAGTCTAGCGTCTTTCCAGCATCACAGTTTCATCGTTCACCGCTGATATTATGATGCTCCTAATTTATCTAGCAGTTGCACGCAAACTTGAATAATCAGTAAAGTTTCAACTTTACAATTTAGTTTGTAATTACAATTACAGCTACAAAGTTTTATTTCCAAATTAGAGTCGAATTAGAATTATAGCGAAACAGTTTTTTTTTCAAATTGGATTAGAATTAGAGCAAGAAAGATTTCACAAATCACACTACCAGCATTTCGCTCTAATTAGCCTTATTAGACTGCTATAATTATCTACTTGTCCAAGTCTGGTGGAATGTGTTTACATTTTGTAGGCCTACATTATGCACCGCTCGATATTACCGGACCACTACCTTAAATATCGACATCGTCTCCCGCCTCAATTTATCGCTTATCCTTTTTAGGTTATCATCTATTGTTTTGCAGCCAGTGAACCAGCCTCTTCTTTACAATCACCTATGCCCACTGCCCAGGTGCGTGTCTGATTTCGAAGATTATAATCCAAGTTGTCTTGAAACCTTCCTATCATTTCATTGTATTGATCTGACGATATTATAAATGAACTCATACTAATACCTGCGCATGTGCGATCTACATACATTGTAATTTCTCCAAGCCGATGACGCGACGCAGGAAGCATGGTAATTTCTAATGCAAGTGGTCTGGCTGTAGCGGTTTTGGATTATTTTTATTCCGAGGCGTCGCCATCAGCCAACAAGATATATTGTTGTACACGCGAGAGTACACAATCACTTTTTTAAACGCTAAAATACTTTCTATCAGAAGTATAGTTTTATTTTCGATTATGTAAGTAATAATCAATTGAATATCTGATCCAAACTTATTATATGTTGAGTGTCGAGTGTGAATGTCTCAACACGCATTTATTAGTATCCATAATGGGAGATATTGGTTATACAGAAACATGATCATTATTTGATCACAATGATCAGTCAACGCCGTTGTCGGATTTTCCTGTTTTCGTCAGTTCGGGCAAGGTAATCTCTAAGTAGGCTCAATCAATGAAATCTCTCTCGATATTAGCTGCTTGCAGCATTCTATATCTCTCATCCCTGTCCATTCAGTTTCATTTCCATAGTCCTCAACATCCTAAACTGGTATTGCTGGATGTCCGTAATACGCTTGAGCCGTTGTTCTTGATCGTTGTCTCTCGCGAAAATGTCTTCGAACACTTGACGGAATCCTTTGTTCATGTTCATGAGTTGATCCTGAAAAATATTGTCTCGTGAGTGAAACTGTTTGAAATATTCGACGTACAATTGTTTCGATGCTAAAGGACATTTTTTGTCAATATTTGGCAACTGCTGTTAGAGATAATAATACGATGCAGGTGGTCTTTTTTAATAACCGATTGCGCACTGCGCTGATGTGATGCTTCAACCTTGGTACCGAAGAACTGCTGAGAAATGTGCATAGCGCCACACGTATCCTAAATGCGCCAATTTCATAGTTTCTATTGATATATTGTGTATTATCGGACTTTATGGCGATCGGTTTGCGTTGAATTTAGTGGAAGTTGCCAACATTGGTGTCAGTGAAGACAATTCAGCGGTAGGGTTATACTATAAGGGCCACCATGGGATTATTTTTCCCGGCGGACTAAATGTAAAGCAGAAGTACGTTGGCGGGCGGTGACACTATATTCTGCGTCGTGCAGTTTTATTTATAAATTGAAAGCATTGAATTACGTTGTTATTGTGAAGACATGTTGCTAAGTTGATGCGTTAATATTAGGCTGCGTTCATAGCTCTGTGTGGCTTGGTAAAATAGCCTTGCTGTTTTGGTAGCTTCACTAGCAGGTCTGCATCGGTCGAGCGTTCGTATTCACTGCATGATTTTTCTCATAATGCCGATTGAAATTATATTTCCTAAACATGGATACGTGCTCGGTGCTCGCCATAAACTAAAGAGACCGTTTCACGGCTGACTTCAGTAAACAAATATTTCGTGCACCATCACCGCATTTTTCGTTACTTAACGTAACATCGTTTATGAGTGAGGCTGATCGCTAACCACGTGCACAGATTGTAATATTTTGCGAATTAGAATTTGGAAACGTATGACATAACAGTTTGAACCACAGACCTGACAACAAACTAAATTTGAACTCGAATATAGTAAGAGTACCTTGTAAATTTAATAGTTACGGTATAATTTGCTATATTGACTTTATTTCGAACCTGCATTACTCAAACGACGTATACGCGGGTTACGTAATCACGGTCGGGCTACATAAATAAACAATAGACTTCAAAGTAAACGTTGTTCAGTCTATACAGCAGTTTTTGTCCACACATTAACATTAATAAATTGATTTTATATTCTAAATTTCAAGGAATTTTTCGTGGGCCCCTCAGAATCGCGTTGCGGGTCGCACAATGCCCAGGTCTGCCAAAGGCCCGCCGTTGGAGGATATTTGTCTTCCTTTTTCAAGAAATCTGCAATGTACTCCAAGGTCACCCAAATGTCTTCCTTTTTTCAATTCGTCCTCCTTTATAACTATGAGAGTCAGGCGATCGTACAGGAGGAACTAGAAAATACCATAATATACGTGAAATCTGGATGTCGACGGCGCGGTTGACTAAAAAAAGTTATCTGAAACCGATTATGCGTGGGGACGGGTCTTTCGGGACTCAAATCGGGAATATTTTTTTAGTCAACCTATCAATATTAGCAGTCAAATTTTCCAAATTTCCCGTACTAATGAAGGATACTTCATCTTTTGTGACCTGTAGAAAGTGTTCTCATTTTCGAATCTCAATGTATGGTAGCCGTATGACAGAGGCTACATACTAGTCAGCGCTTGAGATTACAGGACCACAATGGGACATGTCGACACATGCCCCATTCATTTTCATCGCTTGTCATTTTATGTATCTTCTATTATTTCATATCCAGTGCACAAGCCGCATATTTACATGCGCTATAGGGTCACGTCTGATTAAAAGACTCTGTAAAACTCCAAGTCGTTTAGAATCATATAGGTCTACCTATCTTAATCGAAATATTGTGGTGTTTTGGGAACGATGAAAGTATCATTAAAAGACTGGCTGACATGGCTGCTGCATTACAATGAAGGATTTCACCTGTTGAGTTTGCACCTTGTCTTCCAACTCTTTAAATTTTTCAGGATCTGAAAGTACATGTTTCTAGTATCAAAGCGATTTATAGCACTACTCGCACATATGCGTTGTTTATAATGTAGTAGAATTTCAATGCGCATCATGCGCCTAGAATCATTACCCGTCCCACCACCCCTGTCACCTCCTGCTTCCAAACCGTTGACAATACGCTCGATATCGTCAAGTTCTTGGCGGAACTCGGTCATGTTGTTTGATGTAACCTCTTCTAGTTCATCGTAGATTGCTTGCAGCTGAATGCAATGATACAATATGTATCGAAAATGTGAATACCTGCGAAGATCATTCTTACATTGCATGATTATGCGCGTATATTTCTATATAATATATTATATCCTTTGTTCTAAATACAGAATGTTCATGTGTAAAATGGTATATGCAATAGTATAATAGTCAAGTCTCAAACCTCTGAAATTTCTTGTCTTAAAGCGTGAATGTCACTGTCACTGCTGGCCGACACATTTGCTTCTGTTGCCGATGCTTCAGGTCTATTTTAACAAACAAATTATATGTGTTTTGTATAACCATTGCTCGGATGCAACCGGTGTATATACAAACGGTTACCAACTAGGCCACAAACAACATTTCTGTGTGTATACAGAATATGAATTATTTCTTATATCTTATTATTATTACTATTAAGATTCCAGTCACGGACACAAGCTCACAAATAGGAGTACTATAGTCGTGCCTATGGCTAGGCCATATGACATTGTAGGATTGCGTATGGCCGTACTTCGGGACGTAGCGTAATGTCAACACTTAGCAACAATGAAAGCACAGGCACACATATTTGTTAAATTTATATCGAAATACTTACATCGCTTCGTTGACCCCAGTAGCTTCGTCCGTGCCTATCGTTTTTTGGTCTTCCAAAGCAGATATTCTTTTCTATGGAGGAATGAATATGCACTTATTAAATAATGCATGTGTTTTATACGACTAGAAACTACATAGTAGCACATTTTGTTTACCTCGAAATCGTTGAAGCGACGTTCTACATCCCGAACATCCGTGATATTCTGCTCGTCACCTTCAGTCGTTGTATCAGGTTTACGACTAAGAGTTTCATGAAGTGTGGAGTTCAATTGGTCAATTTGATTATGCAGTTCATCCAACTCGTCGCGAACCGTCGTATCTCCGATTTGATTTTCGGAGGTTGAATCACCATCGTCCGAAATGCGGTTAGTTGAGTTGCTTTGGACTATCTGTTCGCGTAATTCGCGCAATTCGTCTCGCACAGAATTCGTTGTGTCAGAGAAATCATCCCTCAGCAATTGTAGCTTCTGTTTTATGTCATCCAACTCAGAACCACTCGATAATTCCTCCGTAACTGATTTCGTTGAATTGTCGTATGCGGTACCTTCTGCATCACGCACGGTACCATCCAGCATAGCACTGACGATTTCTTGAACATCGGACTTTGATAAGACTTCTGAGGTCTGTTCGACGTCACCTGCTTCGTTGGTTGTAGGACTTAATTCTTTTTTCAACTGTTCCAGTTTTGATTCTAGTATGGATTCCACGGCGTCGTCAATACCTACAACTGTACCATTATCATTGTTACTACCTTCTTCATTTTCGATGGTGTGAAGACGATCTATTACACTGGCGTAAGCATCGGTCAAGTTTGTGACGATGGCTCTCAACCGCGATGATTCGATACGATTTTCCTCAACCGAAGAGTTCACCACATTAATCATCTCCTCAATATCCCCCATCTTTTCAGACAAGATTATCTTGTCGCTGTGTGACCTTGCGATTGAATCGCCCACTGTATCGTTCATCTTGCTGATTCTATCCTCCAGTATTGCGATTCCATCCAATTTTTCCAATTCCTTAGCAGTTTCGTTACTATTTGTCTGTAGGACACCAAGAGCTTCTTCCAATTCAGCGAAACGATCCTCAAAACTGCTAATCTCTGTCTTCATGTTTTCGACATCACTAATGACTTCGTTTGGAACTGAAGAATCAGTATTTTCGCCTGCATTCTGTCCGTTTGACCTATCATAGGGTTTGGAATTGGAATTGTCGGTGTCAATGTTGGCGATTGTGGATTGAGTATCTGCTAATCTGAGCTTGATTTCGTCGATTTCGTCGTTATGGTTTGATAACTGTTCTTTCACTTCCGTCAAGAGCTCCGTATTTCCTCCGACATGGTCTGCACTTGCATTCATAGAGTCGAGATGATCCTGGGTTTCTTTCATGGTATCATTCAGAGTTCGTATCTTGTCCTGTAATTCCAAGAGTTTTTTATCCACGGAATTGTCAGGCTCAATTTCACGCAGCGAGCGAAGATCTGCGACCTCGTCACTCAACTGTTCCATTTGTCGTTCCAATTCAGCAAGGCCCGGAGAGGACGGCGCATCACCTGGTTCATTTGCAGAAACTGGTCTGTCTTCCAGGGTGGAATGCAGGTTTGCCAGTTGTTCTGTGTGATCTTTAACCTTTCCACTCAGGGATGTCATGGAAGACTGGTATTCTTCCAACCTATTGGCAGTGGTCTCCAGGCCTGACTCTGTGTTTTCCACAGCAGCTGTCATTTGATCAAGATTCGAGAGTTTGTTCGAGATATGGTCAAGTTTTTCACTCTGAATCTCGTCTTTTTGTGCTTGAATTTGTGCGTTTGAAGCTAGTTCGTCCCCCAGTCTGTCGACCTTTTCATTCACGCTGTCCATTGAATCCTTGGTAGCATAATTGCTGGATGCACGACTATATTCTTCTTGCTTTGATTTCACACTGTTCACCTTATTTGATAAGTCATCCATTTTCGAATTGCTAGCTTTGCTCAGATCATCCAATTCTTTGTTAATGTTGTTCATATCTTTCCGCAATTCTTCTGCCTGGATTCCATGGTTATTTAATTGCGTTTTCAACTGTTCTTTGATATTTTCAAGCTCATTATCTGTTTTTGCGATGGTGGTCATGATTTCCTGAATCGCAGTTTCATGATCATCGTCTAGCTTCGAAATGGATGAGCTTGCTTCTTCCTGCACTCCTTGAATATCGATTAAGGATAATTTTATCTCATTGATTCCATCTTCCAATCTTTCAATCTTTTCTTCCTGTACGTACAAGTCGTTTCGGATGTCATTAGCCGCTTGGGAACCAACCTTATTCTCAGTCTGTACGTTAGTAGAGCGTCTTTTGAGGCTTTTTATTTCATCTTCGATGTCAGAATGCTTTTGCTGGAGTTGAGATAACTTCTGCTGGATTCCGTCCGATTCTCTTCCGTACTCTCGCTGTTTACCCGTTATATCATCAATTTTTTGTTTCATATCATCCATTTCGCTTTTTTCATTGATTAGTTCTGTTGACAGATCCTCCATATCTTTTGCGGTCTTGGATTTGAATCCGTTCATGTCTTCTCTGAACGCAACAGATTCATCTATTTCAGATTTAAAGTTTTCAGAATCACGTTTCAAATCTTGCAGATCAGCTGTTAATTTATTATTTGCGTCAGTCAACTCCTGCATTTGATCGTTTGTTTCATTCTGATTATTTCGTAATGTTTGAACCGTTTTGTTCAGAAGTTCCAAAGTATTTTCCGATTCTTCTTCGGCATCTGAAATGCTTTTGAGTTTATTATCAACTTCGGTTTGTTCAGTCTTCAACGATGCTATGGAGCTTTTTAACTCGTCCATGATTTTTTCGTTGTCTTCCAACGTGGTAGACAATGTCGTCATATTGTTCGTCATAAAATCATCTAATGTATCCTGTAACTTGCGTTCAGACCCTGTAATTCTTTCTGTATTTTCTCCAATTTTTCCTTTCAATTCTTCTATCTCATTTATCATGTCTTTTTCTTTAGATTCGATCAAGCCGATACGCTCCAACGCACTTTCAGAAAAGTCTGTCAGTAGTTTCTCCTGTTCATTCAAATTATGAACTTCTCTCTCAATGAACTCGATATCTTCGGCGATTTTCCCAGTTTCCTCGTTGATCGACTTCTCGATTTGCTCATACCTTTGCAGCAGTTTGTCCAATTGCTCTTGTGTTTTATTTCGTTCTGTTTCCAGGTCGTATACTTGTTGAGAGATGCTTTCGTCCAGTCGATTGTTTTCTGTTAAATTAGCTGCTAGTGCCTCCAATGCCCTCATCGTTTCATCGTTTAGTTTGGGAGTTGATGAAATAGAATCCAAAAGTGCTCTATTTTCGTTTGTTGCTGCGGTGTTTGACTCTGAAAATTAGCATGATTGAATATTCAAAATGCTTGCGACGATCAGTAGGCTATACCTAGAGCTATTCGTTTAGGTCCGATCTGAATATTCACTATTCCAGTTCTGTACTATAATATAGTAGATTGGTAGTACTACGTACAATGTACATAAATGTATATCTATTGGAATGATCCTTAACCGCTGATCCATGGAACACTAGAAGTTCCGTGAGCCAGTCTCAGGGGTCGGAAGTCAAGACATACATTCAACTCGTGATGATACGCCCGTCTTGGGATCATCGTTTGCAGGTAATTAAGCCCGATCATTGGTCGTATTGTGACTGCTTTAGCGGCACGTCGTGCGCAGTAGCGTACTGAGGGAAGTTAGGGTTCCAAATCCAACCCCGTCCTTCTTAAGTGCCAATTCTATCTCCAATATATAAAAGTACATTCTCAATTAAACAATTGGTATCACCCTGGTGCATTTCGACCGAATCATTTCTAGACTTGCATCTAAAAGGGAACGACAGAAATCACACTCACTAGTAATAAATATTCAGTGATGTAGGATATGTTAGGAACCACTGATCTATGGTGTATAATCAACCTCTCACGTTTCCGTAGAGTGTGCATTGCACACTGTGCAATGACAGTATGAAACATTCAGCCAAGATAATCATCATAGGAATTTGTATCACTGAGACAATTATATGTTTTTTATCCTGTCTTACTCAAGACTTCAATTCTAGTCAAAGCAAGGCATTTATATATAACCCTAACGTATTAATCAAGAAGCCTTCTACGTACCAGACATTGAGACAGCAACAGCGAAGAGAGTGACTGTGAGTGCGAGATTGACAACGTCAATTATTTTCCATATCCTTGACATCGAACCTACTCCACCTGTACATATTGTTGGATTAACCATATAATGAAAACAGGTACGTTTTAAATATTACTAACTTTTGTTGAGAGCTTTCGGTAACAAACTAGTGTCCGAAGGGTCCAACGATATAGACACATCTTTCGGGGTGTTAGGCTGACCCCGATTTGCTGATCCTAATCCACTTTGCTCCTTGGGCTTCTGTGATGACTTTGCGATGTCAGACGAAGTTCTTTCCGGCTTATTTGGGGCCTGGCTCGCGTCCGTCGGTTTTAACGACTCGCTGGATTTCTCCGGTTCTTTTGTCTTTGATGTTTCCCTCGACAAAGGGGCTTCCTTCGAGGTCGGAGGCTTCTCGTGCGGTGGGGATATTGGTTGTGTCTGTTCCTTGGGAGGATCTTCTGATTTGTCTTTCGATTTGAAGAGGTCTTTGAATAGCGATTTACCTTCTGATTTCGTGGGATTGTTCGTCTTACTTTCCTTCTGGTCCACAGGGGGATCTGGGCTTGAAGGAGGCGACGGAGACACTCTGCTTTTGTTAGTTCTGGGCATGGTTCGTTTTTGACTGGGCGCCTCCTTGTCAAGCAACATTCGTTTAACGTCTTCGACATTTTTTGCCTTTTTTATGGCCCTCATCTTTTCCTCCTCAGGGTTGGCTGGCTTCGGGTGGCGCTTTGGCGGATCAGGATCTTTGACTGGCCTTCGACGCAAAGTCCTGTTTGAAAGGATTATGTGCCTTCAAATGTTACGTCTCGATACGTTTCAATCGGTGGCCGATTTTGAGAAATAAGGGGGAAAAATACCAAAGTGAGCCTCTTCGGGCGAAAATGTCAGAAAGTTCGGTGACATATATTTAACTAACACGGCCAATAAATGCACGTGAAGATAGTTTATTCTGCATATGATGCGAAAGTTGACTAAAAAAGGTCAACTCAACGGAAAGTACACGTGGAATCCAGTTTTCCGAGCACCTACTCGGAAAATGGCCTCTTTAGTCAATTCACCAGGGTCAGAGCAAGGTGAATAAATTTCTTGTTTGTATGTTCTCTTTTTTGGTGGCGGAAATTTGTGTTGAGCTTGATATGTAGGCGATGAGTCGAAAAGGTTGGGAACCACGGTTTTAGACTATGTTCATGTAACAACGGGGCGAAACAGTCCCAGTATGAATGTACTTTCGAAACTGGCAATGATTTGTAGTACCATTGGTCACTGTTGGTTAGGGGCGAATATGCAACCTGTCATTTCGGAAGCGACCACTTCCTATTAAAAGTATGCCGCCCATTGACCAAATAAAGTTCTGGAAACTATATGCATATATGAGTAACCTACTTTTCATATCTTCATCTTCTGCGTCGATCTGAGGAAGTTTTGACAAGTCTTTGATATTGCAACTCCTATACTTGTAATGGAATAGTGATCTACTGCGTAACGTTTACTTCTACTCGAGTGGAAACATCGACTTCTTTAGTTATATGTGATTGTAGGCTATATTCCATGATATTACCCAATGCACCTGAAGTGGTAGTTGCGTTTTTACCTCATCTTCGCCTTATGTTATCACCTCACCTGGCAGGTTCTGGTCGTTTTTTAGGCTTTATTGTATTGGTTGTGCTTTTAGGATTCATCCTCTCTTCCGGTGGTCTGGCTATTGTACCTTTCGGATACCGAGATTGTTTGTCCTGCCATTTCCCGCCGATTGTGTCCGGAGGGGTGTGTCTTGGCTCTGATCTCGTTCTTTTCTTTTTCAGTTTCTTTCTGCATGAAATACAACGATTGCGTATGCGTTGAGTTAGCCTACACGTCTGTTTCATTTATGGTGTTGAAACAATCACCGTGCTGGAGTGGCGGGGCTCATTGCGTCAGTACTAATCGATTGTTGAATCTAGTCCTTAAATTCTTTGGTGGCGTTTTCTGTAATAAACTCCTCGAAGCTTGCTAAGCTTAATAACTTCTGATTTCAAGAATCAGATAATTCTCTGATGAATTTAGAGTGAATAAAGTCGCTTGGACATGCTGAAAATGACTGAGGTATCGGCTCGATTGCAATCACGTAATAATATGGTTGGCCATGTAGCGCATGCAGTCAAAAAGCTATTCCGCTAAATTGAGCGTATACTTTTTATTAGCTTTACTCCAACTGGCAGGTGCATTCTGATCCGCTCCGCGTGTCTTCGCATTTCCTGAAAAGTAGTAAACGTTCATAATATGTTATTTCGCTAGCTTCCACACCAACCCGAGCTTAGTTTTTTAATGTGACGTATGGAGCTGCTTAAAAGGTATGTTGGTGATAGAAATGTGTTTTTTAAACTTGAGCCTGTATGCACATCTGGCGTGGCAGCTATACCGTGTCCTCGATGTCCAGGACGCCTGATTTGCAATATTATCACATCCTACTGTTTATCAAAATCAATGTTTATCTGAAATGGAAGACCCACATTAAGAATCTTCGTAAAAAAACTATCTGCTACAGCTGGAATTCTTGCCAGACTTAGACATTCTCTCCCTAGACCAGGGGTGGGCAAACTTTTGAGCTCGCGGGCCGCATTCAACATCTGAATC
>ATSW01039962.1:0-16509 GCA_000444245.1 Botryllus schlosseri
AAGATTTCCCAGAATGTCCAGGCACAGGATCTCGCCGATGCCTACCGGTTGCGAAGACGGAGACAAAACGACAACGTCGTCGGCGATGGCGAGCTTCCGCAACGACGATAGAGTTTTGATTCAGGTTGATTCGAGTCAAAACGAACAGGAAAAGTCGAGGGAGAAAGCTTCATCGGATAAATCATGTAATGTTGGTAGAAAAAGGAAGCCTTATTCACAGAATATGTGCTCAAGATTACCGAATCGCGATCTGCGTAGAGGTGATCGAAATATTCATTGTCGGTACTCAATAAAAGTAGAAGTAAAGCCGACAATTTCCCCTAAGTTTAAGTAGAAGTAGTCATTTACAAATCAGTAGAAAACCAAGTATTCTAGGCCTATAGTTTTGTATAAAAAACTGAAAACTGTCAAATAAAAGTGTAAGTAGTTCAAAATCATAACCACTTGAGGCACTAGTAGGCAGAATATACTTGAAATAATTTGAAAAGTATTTCGGTACTAACCACCTCTGGATCTGACATATATCTATATTTGGTCTGCCAACATATATGTCACTTCATTTACATCGCTTGTTCTTTTTATGATATCATCTATTACTTTTAATTCGGTGTGCATGTGCATTGTGCATGCCTCTTAGTTACGTGCTACTGATCAATGTGATTGAAAGAGCACTCAAAATGGTCTCTTTTCATTTAATCGCAATCTTGTGGTCTTTCGAAACGATGAAATCATTGATAAACTGAAATTAACTGAAGTTTTGTTTTGTACGTTGTCGCGGTTCGATAAGATACTGAAATTTCGCTTGAGATTTGAATGATTTTGGTAATAGCCTCGCTATATATTTTAAGATTTGTAAAATTCGAAGAGACTATGGTCTGCTTTGTAAGAAATAGCTGAGTATCAATAGTTAACGCTGCACAGCAATCAGCAGAGAACTGTTTCAACGAATAATGAGCGCATTATTTTGCAGCATCATCGATGCCAACATCAAAGATTTTGAAGATTTGTTGTATAGTAAACCTGTTACTCAGTGCCGTATTATTCGGAATAACGATATATATGACAGGTATATGTGTTTGGTCGGTTAGGTCATTACTTTCAATTAATATTATTCCAAGAAACCTTCATTGCAGTTACAAACTCGCAGTCAATAAAAGGCAACGAAGGCCAGTTGGAAAAAATAAACTCCTACCTGGTAGTTTCGGAGGACAATATCATGAAACATTATTCGAAAGTTATCGGCGAAATGCAATCTAAAATAGAAGCTCTCGGAGCGGAAAAGGAAGAAGCGAAAATGAGGATACGTCGACACGACAAATCGATAGCGAGAAACGAAGAAAACATCGAAGAACTCTTCCGGGAAAGCGAAAAAGTGGACGAGGACGCGAGGCAAAATCTACACAGCATGGAAAGAGATTTCGGTTTGATGCGCAATGACCTATTAGATTTGCAAGGCGATCATCAATCTGTTGAAACTAAGATACGCGATATGACCGCAAAAATCAAAGAGTTAGAAAACACTGACAATGAAATGGAGCTTCTCGATGATAAAGTCACAGAACTACAAGGAAGTATGTCGAAAAACGATGCCACGGACGAATTTCATAATTCACTGCAAGCGCTCGTAGAAAAAGTTGACGAAATCGAATCAGAAACTTCATCAAGGTTGGACAATCTCTTGGGCGAGATGACGGGTGTAGCTGCAGATATCACCGACATTTCTCACGTCAAGAATGCGTTACAAAATGAGATAGAATCTCTACAGCGAACGGTTTCAGATTCGGGCGACCTTCTCGAAAAATTACAGAGTCAAGTATCAGATATACTACGGGACAACAAGGATATGAAGATTAAAATAGATTCAATTGAACAAGATTCGGTTACTAATGCGCCAAAAGGAATGGGACAGATAGAAAACATTCGTGGTGATATTGCATCGCTTCGAGAAGGCACGAAGAGTTTAGAAGCGGCAGTCAGCGAGTCTGCCAATGAAAGAAAGATGTTGCAATCGAAGTTGCGAGATTTCTTAGAAAATCAACAGTTCAATCCAGATACTGCCGAGCGCGAGACGGGGCAGATATCTAAAAACACTAATGAAATTCAAGCTTTGCGAAACGATTTTAAAACATCGAGACAGCAACCAGAAAAGAACAAGCTCGAAATTGAAAAATTACAAAATATGGCGCGATCCTTATCCTCCGAAATAACCGAGAGCCATCAGAACCACGACACACTCGCCGACGAAGTTAACGGAATCAAGGAAGAGCTGGAAGGCATAGGTACAGAGATCGACGATATTAAATCGGTTCTAAATAGCGTGCAGGACGATCGAAAGAAGGAGATGCAGGCGTTGGCAGAAAAACAGGAAGAAATGGCCAAATGGCGAGACCTGGAGAAGCGATACGAAAATTTTGGAGAATCATTGCTTTTTTGATGCTTTTATATAATTATTAGGTATATTTTTTACGAAAACGAATTGTGATTTATGTATACGCTGGATTTCATAAGAAAAATCGTTAAGATATTCCAGGAATAAGAGAGAATGGGTGGGTGTCGGTGAGGTGTTAAGATTGCCACCCTCTTTGGATATCGTATAGGGTTCGAGTCCGACCGAGGTCGACTTAACAATTCCTATACCTAAGTGTTGGAGGTTTAAATAGGCTCCTCCTCGCTACCTCATCCGCGTCAGGGGTGTCTTACAAAAAGCCTAGAAGTGGACCGTGCTATACAAGTCGGCAGCTACGGAATATAAATGATTAATATCGGCCATACTGACCATAGTGGTCGACAAACGCCACGAATACCAAAAAACAGCATGGAGATATCATGGCGGGGTGGTGCAAGACTTAGAAAGCCAGAGACATACGCACATCAAGCACTCATAGTATGGATATATGCATATGTACATACCGAGTTTATGCGTGTCCTGAGTCGATATAGCTTCCGCAAAAACATATCGAGGACAAAAATATATTACGTCCTATTCCTATTTCTATAGTTGATGTTCGGTATTAATGTATTTACCTCCTTACGGTGTTCCTATTTTACCACAGCCGCGATATCGATAATAAAGTTGGTTGAGAGACGGATACAGCAGTTGGGACATTGAGATTTGAAGGAATAATAGGCTCTTGTTGTCAGATCAAATACCATGGCAGATTTATATCTCGTTATGATAGAGGAGTTTTAACCTTGTATGTTTGACAGCAGGTCATATTAATTTTGTAATCGCGCGGAATAGTACTTGATAATAAAACTGATTATTCAAGTGGCAATTAACGACCCGCTGAGAGCGTTGCCTCGCCAAATTTCTCCATAACAAACAGTTTTGGCAAGTTGAGCGAGACGTGACTTAAAATAATGGCAAATGAAGAGGTGCATAAAACAGGTGAGTTTTGTAGATTGAAAATGCAGCAAGCATAATAAGCAAACGAACTTAACGGGGTCTCAACAAATTCTTGATTCGAGATAATATCCTCGAGATTTGTATTCGGTCACGTTATACTCAAATAAACTAAAACTGGATTAATATTATGTCTAATGAATCTCTTATCTATATATGTCACGACATGCCAAAATAGGGTGTCGTATAATATTTGTAATTTTAATAGAAAGCAAAGACAGCGCGGAGAAGAATGATGGCCAGGTGCCAACTGATGAATACTCCCGAAAAAAGTAAGTACGCACACAGTGTGTCAATTGCGAACGGCAATTGTCTCTAACCCTAATCGAAACGATAATCCCAAACTAAATTTACAGAAAGCGTGCGCACAGACACCGTTCAAGAGCTGAACCTCGCGCGAACATGCAAGGTTCGTCGCCTTGGCATGAATTTTCCGTGAGGTACCCAGTAGCAACCATACCCCGACCGCCCGGGCAGAGACATAATTTTCCAAAAGCGAAGAAACGCAATCCTCCAGAACTCGGGTCAATACAAAGGTACTTAAATCATTGCCGCCGCCAGCAGCCACCCATATATCGTTTGTATTCTCAACCTTTTTAACGCCATAAATCGTTATTTTAGTAGAAAAACTGATTTATACAGTAACTGGTAGTTATAGAATGATAAAATGATATAAATGCAACAGACAATAAACATAATAGTATATTAATTAGTTATTACTAGGGCGATTTTTTTTTACCTAAAAACGGAAGATTTTGACCTAAAAAATAGAATGTCTGACATGTTTTTTACCCAAAAAACTTAATTTTGACAATATTTCTTGATATAAGAACCAATGCCCAGGCAGTCTTGCTTCAGTTAGGATGTTGCGGCACATTGAGCACAACACCATGTCAACCTATTAGTTTCATTTGACCGTTTATGATTTGCAATGAGCAGACAATGGGCCGTCTGAAACTGTAGGCCTATAAAGTAGGCTACAAGCTGTAAAATGTCAAATGATAAGTTCACCGACAGTGCAAACATCTACGATACAAACGAAATGCAGGTTGCAAAAAATTTTGACTTTGTAAACAATTTTGACAATTTTTCGACCCAACGCTACAATTTTTGCATAATTTTGCATTATTTTGACGGGTCAAAATCGCCCTAGTTATTACATATTCATTTAACATGACGGCTGATGGTTTGCCCCGACAATGTCGTAATTGCTACTTTGGTAGCGAGGTGAAGAAAATAAACTATGGTCAAGTAGTAGTGTTTACTGTACTGTATTCATATTTTTTTATTTTGTCATGGTGGAGTCGAATTATGGATGATAAATTATTGAAAAATTTCCATGGCACCCAGGTTGGGAACCCTTGCTTTATAACATGTTACTACGTCCTATTTCTCGATAAAGTCCTTGTACGACAAATAAACGATCTATTAATGGTTCCGATTCTACCTGCCTTGGTAAAATTATTTCCGAAACTTCTTGTATCGGCCAGTTTGCGATGCATCCTTTTCTATATTATACCACTGCGCTAAGGGGTGTCTTTTATTTCAAAGGTCAAATCCCGACAAAAATCACAGACGTAAGCACGGAAAGCATCGAAACAACTCCCCGATTCTGCACAGTACGCGTGTATCACCAACCCCATTCTCAGAATTACCACCGTCATCTGAGAATGACGTACGATCGAAAGGTCAAACCAGTCCACAAGGAAAATTCAATAAAGATGTTTCAATACCAGTGCAAGATGATTCGGTGGTTGGGAGGCCGAAATTTTCAGGTAAATAATCGAACCTGTTGTTTTCGTGACCACACCACATGGAGATTATGTTACTGTCATTTTCAGGATCTCACTTATGGAAGCTCCTGCATGTCCTAAACTTTGCACTCACGATAACTTTGTTTGCAGTGGCTCTGTCCAAGGCAGGTAAGCAGAATATCATCCACCTTGGTTGTAAAACATGTTTCCCACGCTTATAGAATCCGACGGTTTCACTGCCAACTATAAACCGCGGATATAGTGTGTAGACATTGTTTAAATTACATCAGCATTAGGCTTACCTATCAATCTTGATCAATTTCGTGTGTTTATCAAATTCGCACTGTGAATATATTCATCTGAAGAGATTCTAGGAGGTACTGAACTGCAGTATAATTCAGAACTCTTCTTCTAAGTTCTCTGCACTATAGTCGCTGACGATTATACCGTTGGCGAGTTCATTCGAAAATATTCAGCTTTACTTCAATATGAATATTTTATTCCATTATATCTATATCTAAATTGATGTATGTCTTTCACTTCCAAATCGTTAATATTCCTGTTTAGAAATCAACGAGATCGGCTACAAAAAGAATAAAGACGATTTGAACGAATTGCTCTCTGTTTTAGGGATGGGAGATGAGAGGGTCGTAGACAATGTATCTAGCATCCCTCAACTGCTACATCATAATCTATCTTCCATAGAATGGCAAGAGATTATAGAAGCTATCAGGGGAGATACAGATCGACAAATCGATAATGTGATGAAACAAGACAACAACAACAACAACAACAACAACAACAACAACAACTTGGATGCTTTGCACAGTGATTTCGAATGGAGCAAGAGAAGTCTGGAATTACTCGAATCGGAAAGCGCAGATCTAGAAGATGACCTACACATTCAACAAAATAAGTTATCAAAGCACATTCGACAATACAATAAAGACATTGGTCGACTTGACAGAACGATATCTCAGCTCACAACAAGTCACGAAATCAACGAGAGAAAAGCAGCGGCGACAGATCAAACTACAGACTCAATTAAATCTCAATTAGCGTCTTTCGAAGAAAAGGTTACTGGAATCCATGATCGAATACGGCAGTTGGATTCCGGTGTGGCCACGATAGAAGATAGGATGTCATTGAAACCACAGAGTTCTACCGATTTGTTAATCGCAAATGTGGACGATCTAAAACATCAACTGGATGATATGAAATCCAGCACGGTGTCACAAGATCAGCTACATGCGCTCAATGAAGAGGTAGACACTATGGGCAGAGACTTACACGCGAAAATAGAATCTGGTGAAGCAGCTATCGATAGACTGCGACGCGACGTATCGGATACAAACGAACGCGTTGTGATGGTGGAGAAATCTGAACAAGAGCTTCAAAAGGCGCAAAACGATATCACTATCAATGAAGCTGTAATCACGAATAATATTGAACACATGCAGAGCAAGATCGATGATATTCAAAACGAACTTCAATCAATAGAGATTTTTCAATTCAAAATTCAGGGTTTGGAAAAGAGTGTAACCGATCTCACAAATGACATAGCTGACTTCAAAAATGAAGCAAGTGTTTCATCGTCGTTATTTGAAAATGATCTGAAGTCGCTGCATGAAAAGGTTGCAGACTTGGACGGGAACTTGAAGAACTTATCCAAGCACATGGATTCCAGTACAAAGCAATCAGTGTTACACAATGATACCCCCAGTATGTCAGCTGCGACTTCAGATGCATTGAATGAAGTCAAAAACGCATTAGAAGCGAGCATCGAGGAGCTGAGACAAGAAAGACAAACTGCTCATCAGGACAACAATCCAGTAACACCTGGATTCGTATCGAATCTCATAGAGCGCTCCAATATAAAGTCGTTGGAAGCATTGGATAACATGAAAAAGACCACCTCGGACGACATGGAAAGAATAGAACGCTCCTTTCGCGAAGAATTGCTTGAAATAGATCGAACGATGGATAACTTCAACCAAGACTTCGCCACCAAAGAATACGACGACACCGTTACGCAAAACATAAACGAAGACTTTACAAATGCCCCGGAAGAAATCCGTTCACCTGTAGCCCAACCTGTTGAATCGGGCAACGATCAAACTATCAGGCATGCTCCTGATACGGCAATTGAAACATTACGACAGGAGTTTACAAGCGAACTACGTGATGTCGAAATTCGACTTGGTGACAAGATGAATGACATAGTCAGTGAAATGGGAGCCAGCAAAACTCAATTAACCGAAGAAAAAGTGAACACCATGGTTCAAGATTCACAGAAAAACTTGCAAGATAACATCGCTGATGTAACAGAGAAATTCAATGATGAGATTACAGATATGAAGCAACGTTTTGATAACCTGTTGAAAACGAATGAACGTGCAGCATCTTTAGAAGACATTGAGATACTCGCGAACGAGTTGAAGGAATCTGTAGTGAATGCGCAAGCAAATTACGATGGTATTATGGAAAATTTGCAGGATGAATCGAATAATGATATCTCAAAAGAGGAAGTCGAAAATCTAATCAAAAATGCGGCAACGGAAATAAAAGAATCAATGCATCGTACTGAAGATGAACTTAAATCTTCCATGGAGAATCTCAGCCAAAGATTAGAAGATACAAACGAACCGGAAGCGGACGAGCTATCAACAAGAATTAATGAACTAAGGAACGAACTTGACGTCATGAAACAACGCGACAACCAAATAGGTCAAGATTTGGAAGAGTTAGAAAATCGATTGGACCATCCCGTCACATTAGAACTTGTGCGAAGCGAGATCGAGAAAGCCACCAAGATACCGATTGATGCGGTCGAAAATCTAGAAGCGTCAGTCACCAAACAAGCTGACAATCAAGAACAAATGCGGGACGATATTGCAGAATTACCATCGAAGGAATACCTGAACGACTACATCAAGTCTCAGGGCGATAAGATACAAGATGCGGTCGCGCAAATGCAGAATCAGCTACAAAACAGTGACGCGAGTACGAATGCGAGATTACAAAGCGTGGAGGATAAGATGAAAGATTCAGTTTCAAAGGAATACGTTGAAAACTACGTGGACACGGTGCTAAAAGATCATATGAACGAAATCAGTAAAGTAGATTCCCTTCAGGACGAAGTTAACGATATGAAACAAGTGCAAGACAGTTTAGGAAAAGCACTATCCGATATTCCGACTATGGAAGTAATAGACGAGAGTATATTACAGCGGCATCAGCAAACTATGGATGCTTTATCGCAAGCGGAAGTCCAGAACGAAGAACTTCACGATAAGATAGGGGCATTGGAAAAGCAAATGCAGGCATTGCCTACAGCGGAAAATATTAAAGATATATCACAAGCACTCCGTGACGAAATCTCAAACGCGATACAGAAATCTGAAGTCAACCAGAACGAACAGTTACGAGATGGATTGGAAGACATAACGCAGACTCTTGAACAACTTCAAAACAAAGATTCACCAACTCGCCAAGACCTCGATAGTTTATCTGAGGATATACAAAATAAAATAACAAACCTCAAGAAATCCGAGGCAGATACCGTGGGAGAAGTGCAAGGATTGAAAAGTGAGCTTGACAAGATCGAGAAAACGATTGGGAACTTTTTAAACAGTCAGGAAAATTATCCTGATCATGAAGATCTGAAGCAAATTTCACAGCAAATAAATGATGACGTAGCGCAGCAGATCCAAAACAAAGCGAACGATCTCCAGCAACCCTTAAACGAGGTCACAAATAAGGTGAATCAGCTTGAAGAAAGCATGAACGCAGTCCGAAACTCAAGAGAAGACTTAGCGACGAAAGATAATCTCCGAGAAATCACAGACAGAACTAGCAATGAAATTCAAATCGCGGTAGAGACATCCGAAAGTAAAATCTTGCCGCAAATCGAAAACATAAATCAAAGGCAGGGTGCCGTCCAGAAATCACTCCCGCAAATACAAGAATCTATTGACAATTTGGAACGTAAAATGGTTGATCTGCCGACTTCACAATTCGTAACGGATAAGATGAGGGAACTCGAATCGGCGACAGAAGCATCGATAGATTCAGTCGAAAAGAAATTACGGAAAGAAATCGATTCACTGACAGTTCAGCACCAAAGTGACAAGAATCAAGAACGAAAAGATATTGAAAAGTTACAAAACGAAATCCATAAAGTAAATTCGGCTAATACCAAACTAGCGACTGAGGTAGAAACTACGACAGAAACTTTAGCGGTACTAGCTGGCGAGGCAGACGCATCGAGTCAACTAGTCGAAGAACTAAGACAACAAAATAAAGTCAGCAATGATATGATCGCACGAACGGAAAACAGCTTTGTTAATCTACAAAACGAGTTCAACAACTTACGAGATGTGATTCCGGATGAAACCGATATTTCAAATACAGTCGACAAAACTATTCAGAAAGCTTTGAAAGATGTGAACTCAAGAGTGGATAAAGCCGAGGAAGCGAACGGGAAGATTGACTTACTGCGCGCCCAAGTGGACGAAAGTAGATCGCGTATAAATGAAATGAAAGCCGAGACGGAGAAAGACCTTGAATCCATCAGCGACCTGCTCGACGAAAGCCAAAGAAATTCCGCAAAGGACGAGGTAAGATTCCACATTTACAATTCACCTGTTTGTTATTCATGGTGGTAAGCCACGACCCAGCTGTGAAAAATCTATAGTAACCTACCTTTTCCACTTCCTATTTAGCACAAGGTCTGCACAATCTTGATAGCGAACTATCAGCCAGGAATATATTTACTTCAGATGCTTCAGTGAATCAATTGCTTTCTTTTGTGCAACATGAACTTGAACATGGACATACGGTGAATGAACCGCGATCGGTACCAGTATTATATCATTTCAAAACACCACAAGGCTGCGATACAATGAAAAGGTAGGAAGGTGTCGAAGCGACTTGGAGTAGTATTTGAAATCAGACATCCACCTTGGCCTAGGCGATGTAAAAGAAGATACATGAACACTGGATGGAACGAAATAAGGGATAACATAAAACATGTCATGAAAATGGATGACGCAGGTGTCGATAAATGAGATTGATCGAGGTCCAGTAATCTTGACGGCTGACCGCGATACAGCGGACTATGGATGAAACTTAGAATGAAATCATGCGCATATATCTCCAGACTAGAATGTAGATTCTAAAGAACATCATTCTGCAACGACAATTCGAAGGAATTTTCGGCGTTGTCGATATAGATTTTAGAATATTGAACGAAACAACCAGCTATAGCTTCTCCCTGTGACATCAATCGTTTTATTCGCGCAGTCAGCAAGGTAGGCCTACTCTGTGTGATTACTTTGTTGTCAATATCAATGATTGTAAGAGTATATTTTCATCTGATCAAGACACACTTAATGTACAATGCGATGAGACACAATGCGATGTAATGAACGGATAGGAGGATGCCGAACGACTAGTTGCGGTCTCTAAAACTTGCATCCACGTCGACCAAATGCACTACGTCACAGTTCCTTTTCGATGATAATCTAATCCTCGGCTCTTTCTGGCTCTTTCCATTCCTTGTGAGTGCGTTCTTTTATCGTGTCCTTTTCTGGGCTTCTTTATCGCCGTAAGAACAGCGACGCGGGGAAAGAGGGGGCCGGATAAACACCCGACGAGGAATCGAACCCGGGACGCCCGTGTATCAGGCACTTCTCGTCGCTACTATACTCTAACTTCTCCGTAGTATCTGGCGCTGTCTCTTTCATGATTGATATGATGCCAAGAAAACCAAATATATTGTGATAGAGACCTCTGCAGATGCAATTTATCCATGTTATTATGATGAACAATATTTAGAAGTACACATATGACGCGTGTCACACCTTATCGGTCTAGTGTGCCCACGGCTGGGATTTAATAGCATCACGTAATCCGTAACGAGATATATAATATTGCGACTGGAAAAAATACAACTGCATTATAATTAGAGACGGACCCACATCGGATTTTTGAGCCGATTCGGTAAAACCGATATCTAACACACTCTCCAAAAAACCCGATATATTCACCGGATATTCAAAAGATATGGCATATAGTTTAGGCGAAATTCCGTGATTTCAGAGCATTTTAGTCAACACCGTAGCAGTATCATTAAAAGTGGGTAGTTCGGGAGTCAGGTCGGAGAGATGGCCTTTTTTTAGTCAACACAACAAGAATTCGAGTAAATAATTTAGAAACAGCAGTTTTGTAGTCCGGTATTCTGACATTCATCGTTTATAAAAATAGTCCCCTTTGCGGATTACAAAATATGGTAACTCTACGTTACAGGATAGATTCAATCGATTGGAAGCCCACGTTGAGAAGCAAATTCAGAATCTGCGTGAGTCTGCAGAAAGTAACAAACAGAATCCACAGCTCGAGAATATGCAGACAAGGTTTCTATTTTGTTGTAATTCGTCGATGATTTATGTTGGTAATACATTACTTCACTCCTCTCCGCAGATTGACACAGATTGAAGAACGAATGCGCAATCTCCCAGAACAAAGTGACTCATCTGAGCGCAAAGAGGTTTTGGATGGATTCAGAAAAGACTTGGATAATGTGAGAATTTTTTAACTTATCATAAAGGTCATCCAAGATATCGATTTTGCTCGTGAAAATTTAAATCCAGGTTCAAAAGCTTCAAGAAGCAATACAGCTTCAATCGGAGGTAACGCAAAATGATGTCACCAAAGTGACGAATGATATTCAGGACGTGAATGAGAAATTAAACGAAGGTTAGAATTGGAAGCCACGCCTACACAACATTTTGTGTAAATTGCTCACTCTCATTTGTGAAGATCCGTTGTAAAAATGATTTTAACAGGTAACAAAGCGACACAAAATCTTAACGACGTGGTGAACAAGATCGACAGCAAGCTGCAAGAGATTGAGGTATTGATTTACCCTGAAATGACTATAATTCCACACAATCGATAGTATGACGTCTGAAGATCCGATCCTCAAAATAGATCACAGATCAAATAGTTGGATTATTGTGTAGCCAATACATAAGCTGTCCGAGATGGAAATGATTGAGACAAACAAATAATCTTTTAGCAAATGTTTTTGAGAGCAAACAATTAGTGAGGGTTTCGGACATTTGCATCCACATTCCAAGTCAGAGGTCTCAAACACGCGGCCCGCCAGAGCATTCTGTGCGGCCCTCGGAGACATTTTAGGTGTTTATTATTTTGACAATATATAAGTGTCACATATATCTTTTCAGGTTATAAAGTGAAAATTCCCTCTTAAATTGCTCCGAAAGCCTGAAACTATTCATCAAACTTCACTATCAAATCAAATGCAAACGCTACCATGCAGTGGAAGATTCACTATTTCGTCACATTTCCAATTAATGACGAAAAAACCTGACCCTTAGACGATTCGTGATTGAAATTTGTGAGTTGGACTCGGACGCGAGCTTTCTTAGAATTACTCAGACTCGGGCTAACTCGATGGTAAAATGAAATGGACTCGAGTGAACTCGGAGTGACTCGGAATGCCGTGAATTTGTTAAAACCATGGACGCAGCACAACTAATTGCGTATCAGGGGAACAGTAGTAGATCAGAAGGTCGCAGCTTGGTATTTCGCTATCTAAGCAAGTAGTTATGGCAACCATTGGCAATCTGTTAGTTATAGAATTTTGGTCGCTAAACCATGTTATTATATAAGGTCACTTAAAGGTATAGTGGCATACGCTTTAACGATGTAACAACAATGGGAAGCTCGGCGTTCCGACATTTCAATCACTAGGACACATTCATCAATATATTTATATTATTTGAAGATATTTGGCCATGAGATTAATTAATAGCCTAGGCCTACTTATCAGAAGTATACCCGTATCTTGGATTGGAATTACAATGCTCAACCTAAAAATGTTTTGATATCAGATCAGTTTTTATTATCAATCTGTTATATTCCAAAATATTCATAGCAGCTGCAAAATTATAACCCGATAGCTTTTATGATGGCATCATACATTTGTCCACCCATATGGTGTCTATATCTTATAATTAATATATATCAAGAACAACAACAATTCTATTCAAATATAGGTATAATGTGATGATTCTTCGTGTCAGGCCTAAATTGATGCAAGAGTAAGCCGCATTTTGACGATGTGTGTTTATTGCCAGTCTGCTGGATCGGCTCACTTTCAATAGGACAATTCATTCCCACCAAATAAGGCCTACTTGAAAAGACATAGACTACCCCTATAAATGCTGCGGCCCGTGGCGTCGTCAAAACTGGAAAACTGGCCCGCGAGCACATTTGAGTTTGAGACCTCTGTTCTAAGCGATGTCAACTGGAGGATGACACCATAAATGCAAGCACCAAGCAGAGGTGCTCACTATAAGTACTTTCGCTTGTTCCAAGTACTCAAGTACGTTTGCCTACTCGTAATGCTTACTCAAGTGGTTATGTTTTAAACTACTTCCACTACAACTTATCATTTGATGTAAGGCTACTTACTTTTGACACTTTAGACTATAGTAGAGAAAGTAGTTTTGGGGCATGTTTGCATCCTATCCATGGGTGGAACGGCAATGACAACTAATCGAATGAGACTCTGTATAACGGAAACTGATCACATTTTCGAAAATAACCAGAGATCGTCAGTAACTAAGTACTTCTACTTTTTCAAAGTACTCAAGTAGTTATCCTGTACTTCTGGTACATACTCAAGTAGAACTGATTTTCGCTACTTCAACTTCGTAATATTTAGTGATCTACTTACTTACTTTACGCTGTTTTCAGTTTGTCAAGTAGAAGTAGTTAAAGTCTCCAATAAGAAAGGAAGCCTGAGGAATTTCGGGGCTGTTTCACGGAGTATCAACATTTAATTTTCATAAAAGTCAAGAAAAGCCCCGAACTTTCGCTGCGCTTTGCGCAGAGTAGTTATGGAGTGACTAATATGTTTTCACAAAAGTATCAGTGAATATGATGTATGTACCGCATTGCGTGGTTCCATTCACACCGCATTGTCGCCCATATCAAATATCTCATCAGAGTAAATATGGCCGTTACACATGGAACGTTACACCTGTTATAGCAGACCACCTTTGAAACTTTCTGGAGAAAAGACATGAAATATATTTTCCGCTATTTAGAAGCTGTATTTGTATTTCTCTTTCAATTCCGAGTATCATACTTTGACTTCTAATTAGTTTCAGTTCTTTTGTCTGGAGAACATACATGTTTGAAGTATAAAATCAAGTGTAGTAATGTCTCTATTTTACGAAAATATCCGATACAACTTCTCCGTATTGGTCTTCGCCTAAACTAGGGGTCTTATAATATGGGGTTTCGGGAGCCATGGCATGATAGTTTCTAAAACGATGTGTTCAAGTAAATAAAGAATTAGTATCGCATTTTCATATCAATACTATAATTGGCATCCCATGATGCGAACGAATGCTTATTCTGTCGAAAATCGATACCTCCTGAGATGCATCAATACGAATCAAACTCTCTGCACCTTCTGCATAGCTCAATTTGCAGCTATTGACGGTCCATGCGAACGAATTTAGACCGTTTTCAAAACTACTTACTTACTTGAGTAGATTTAAAGTCAGTCAATTCTATTTCTATTTGAAGTAGTTTAAGGTAGCTTTTAAAATTACAACTTCCACTCGTACTTGAGTAGATTTTTGCATCGCTACTTCTACTTTTACTTGAGTAGCAACGCTGGCTACTTTGACATGTATGCAAGTTTGTATGATGTCGCCCTTCAATCAACATCGTCTGTAACGGGGGCCTAGAGTGAAAGAGAGACTATATGAACGTCACTGTAAATTCCTACTTCACTTATAGTCGGGTACAGTAATTTTTGATGAACATGAATAATGATGCACGTTTCCATCACCAGGCGGATATAACGCGATCGGAGGAGAAGTTACAAGAATCAATCAGCGAAATGGAAGAACGCCAGAAGGACAACGACCTTGGCGTGAGCACGATTGAAGAAGTACAAGCCTCGCAGTTCAGGATACTGCAAGCCATCGAGAGAGCCACGTTCGGTTTGAAAAAGCGAATGGACCGCACGGAAGCGTATTTAGAAGACCGCAAATAGTTTCACGATACTGGGCCGACTGTAAACGACAGTCGTTGAATGTGTTGCTGGCCTACTGTATTGGATGAATAACTCTGGGCACGTGTTTTGTCAGAAATTTGTATTGTTATCGAATGTTTACATTCCATACTTCGGTTGCTATTGTTAATCGATTGAATTGAAGAAACGCACCGTTGAGAAGAAACGCACCGTTGAGGGCCCGAGGGATTGTTTTTTTATTTCGTTTGCATTTACTTCATGGATTTTAGAGCTTATTAACCGTATTTAATTCCAAATAAATGTTACTAACTATCCAAAGACTACCGGTAAGAACTGTGTCACGCATCAGCATCAAAACCACTGAAGTACATTAATTAAGCCTACCACATTTTCAACTACCAAAAACAAGACAATTTATGGCCGGCCAGTAAAACGGAAGTAGAATTGTTACATTTGAGTTTGGTGGTGTTGCACACAGTGATGGCCCCACGGTTGGGGGTGGTGCTAGGCGAGACTTTCGGTGAGGGCTTATCTAAAGTAGCACAACATAACAAAAATAATACGGGAATGCAGGAAGGCGGGCATCAGCGGCGCGTAAATCAGCCGGGAGGAGGGGCGTTCCAAAGCATGCAGATGCATTTCAGCAAATCATGTAAATGCAGGAGGGGCCCTTCAAAGGCGCGCATATCAACCGGGGACAGTCCAAAGCAGTAGTTCTCAAACTGGGGGTCGTGAAAGCATCTGAAGGGGGGCGAAGCTGCGGTCAACTGAACTTTTTTTCGCGCTCGGCCCGATTTACCTCCAATAGTCAGGAATTCATATTTGAGAATTCTCTCATTAACAGTCACAACCTTCCATGCCATCAAACTATCCGTTGGGATTGATAGCATTCTAGTTGCATTATATGATATGACAATAAGGGACACGAAATTTTGCCCTGTCATAAATAGGGGCGGGTCTAAAACAGTTTGATAACCACTGGTCCAAAGCATTGAGATGTCATTCAGATAGTCACGTAAATGCAAGAGGACCCCTTCAGCTAATCGAAGTAAAAGAAGTAATTAGGTGTATATTCGACGGATGCGGGGATTTGAAGATTGACCCCCTATTTACGGTACCACATTTGTCATGGGTGCACGAAGTGGAGCGGTTATTCGCGGCATTATGATAGCGAAAAAATGCGTAAACCGAGCAGGGGGGCCAGTGGCGACCGCCTACCTCGCCTACCTCAAAAGCCACCAGTTGTAATGCACCTCCTTGGTAGTTGCATG
>ATSW01040006.1:0-10751 GCA_000444245.1 Botryllus schlosseri
GATCTGATTGATCCGCATGTAACTGTTGGTAGAGCAATTGCAGTAAGGCTGCTCTCAAGCATGGATTTCTTGGAAAACGGCTTACCTATAAAAAGCATGTTACTGTGGAATAAACAGTAGATTCAATCTTTGACCGTTGTGTACAACTGCTGTACAACAAAGATAAATGTTGATTGCCATAAGTTTCAAAAAATATCACATGGCTAGGCTTCCACGCAAATACAATTATAGATATGAATCTTGCAAAATGTTCCCGACCCCGCAACTGTCGTTTTTCACTGTACCGCATGCTCAAATGTCGGGAAACAGTTTTGATTACCGCATCAGATTATACACAGAAAATAATAATGCAGTTGTTTTTAACCTTTACCTGGGGAACACTTACGCTAATTTGCAAGCATTTGCGGAACCCCAAATTTTCACCGTGTCATACAAACAAAAACTTCCACATTACATATCTAATATTTCATTAATATAGTTACTACAGTACTGGTGTACAAAGGGAACTGTTCATCAACAGAGTCTTGAAAGAACAAAACCGTTCAAACATAATTTTCACACAAGACGAAAACAATATAATGAATATTTATTGTGAATCAGTGTGGCTTCTGCTGTTTCCTCACAGATACCAGTTCAGAAATGCAAGCCTTCACCTTGGAGAGTGTCATTGTAATATTCGGTCGAAACACAACAGCGTGATACAGATTGCTGAATTACAAATAAGCATATAAATATTTGAGATAGAATTGGCTTTTCAGAAGGACGGGTTTGGATTTCGAACCACAACTTACCCTGCATACGCCACTAGATACAAGGTACAACCGCAATAATCACAATACGATTACTAATTCATCCTAATTACCAGCAACCAATGATAGCCAAGACGGGCTTCACAAAACACACGTATGAGTGGACTTGTGTTTTCATCTCCATGGAGCTCCGGTTAACTACGACTGCCATAATGAATACAATTTGATTGGAAAAACGTGGTTGGACTGTGTCTCGTTTTATGCCAGTTGTGCGTCTTTCATGAACAGGCAGGCCGGCCAATGTCGCTGTTCTGTATTGCAGGCTTTCAGACGTCTGGAGAAATTGACGACTCTGACTCTGCGGCACAATAAGGTGAAGGATCTGCCCGAAAAACTATTTGATAACATGCCCAGGTTGATTGTGTTGGTGTTGGACAAAAACGAACTCACGGTCCTCACGAAAAAACAGTTTGACGTGACACCCGGCAATGACAAAGAAGTAGCGGTGAGAGATAGTTCACTTTTATTACAGTCAGTCTCACCCCAATTTAACTGGTAAAATGTTGGAATTAGAGAAAACAAAATGCTGTTGGACCTGCGTATCTACCATCTTCACTCCGGTTATCATAGTTGAGCACAATGAGCAGTGTTTGATTGTTCACGCCTTCATTTTTTCTTGAACTTCTGTGTTCCAGGGCTTAGGCAGTCTGCGATGGCTGTACGTCAGACACAATTTTATAGAGACGGTCGACGCTGACACTTTCGACAACATGCCTCAAATCAAGTACTCTCCCATTCTGAAACTGGCCTCAATTTTAGCTCTGAAACTGTCGCCTTGACTTTTAGATTCATCCATTTGGAGTCGAATAGGCTCTTCCGTCTGCCTCCCGCTGAATCATTTCCACCTGCACAGGTAAGTGCATCATCTTCTATTACCGACTCGAGTCGTTATAACTCTGATTTCCAATGACATATTTTGGAATTTCATCATGATTCACAATTATTGACGATATTGTTCTCTATCGTTTCTGAATTAGCTCAGAAAGCATGTTCTAATCGTACCACCTTTGTAAGCTTTTGACAGTGACCAGGTGGAGCTATCCTTAGCCTATTTATCAACGAGTAACGCTTCCATTCTTTCTTGCAGTTGACGGAGCTAACGAAAATTTTCGTCGATGATAATAACTTCCAATGCGACTGTAAAATGGAAGGCTACAGAATAAAGATTAGACACGGACGTCTCGCAAAGCCGGACTTATTTGGAGATGAAATCGAAATCAAGTTTGTTACTTATGTACTCAACAATATTGGCGCGATCCGTGATTTCGAGAGTTGCCTGTTCCAGATGAGATAAAGTAGTAGTAGTCAAAGTCATCTTTGCCACTCAAGTGGAAGTAATGCTGTAAATTGCTTCTCAATTACAAATAGTAGTATGAATTTCCAAGCGCCGATACCAGGAAGGAAATGAAAATCGTTGTGATGTTGATATACAGTGTTCTTTCCGATTCTCTACTAGTTGCTGACGATTTTCCCCCCGACTATTGAATTGTATACTGAAGTGCTGTACCTCCAAGAAATGAAATGAAAAGTGTTAATAGTACTTGAGTAAGTGATTTCGAAAAATACTCAGCATACTTAACTTCGCCTACTTTTTGTAGTCAGTCGGAAGTGTCTACTTTCTAACTTGCAAAAACTAGCGCAAACTGAATAATGGCACCGCAATTTTCAAATATATATTCAGTTACAGTGACACGGAGGAAATTTCACCCAGTTGGTATGACAATTACACTCTTGAGGTGATACAAAATGATCTCAAAAAGCTTTCTACCGTCCAAATCACAAAGTATGAAAAGCGAGGAGGTTCACCAAGAAAATTGTAGAAATAGAAGAAGTATAAAATCAAGTAAGCGCAACCTGCTTTAGTGCCAGGGCTGTGGAGTCGGAGTCGGTGGAGTCGGAGTCGGAGTCTGGGTAATTTTCGCTTGATGGAGTCGGAGTCGGAGTTTGTGAGAATGACCCTGACTTCGACTCCGACTCCGACTCCAACTTCTCTATCATGAAAACATTTGCTTTCAAAGAATTTTCAATAGAATTTTTATGCACCACCAATCACTGTTATTAACAGAGGTGGTCAGTAACGAAGTACTTCTACTTTTTCGAAGTACTTCTACTTTTTCTAGTTTTCCTCTACTTCTGGTACTTACTCAAGTAGATAGAATCATCGCTACTTCTATTTCGTAATATCTAGTGATCTACTTACTTACTTTTCGCTATTTTCAGTTTGTCAAGTAGAAGTAGTGTAACCCTACAATTAGAAAGAGAGACTGGGGAATTCTCGGGCTGTTTTCACGGAGTTCGAACTTTCAATTTTAAGAAAATTTAGTTCAAACCCAGAATTTCCGTCGCGCTTCACATCAAGTAGATATAGAGTTACAGATAAGTTTTCACGGAAGTGAATATCATTTAGGTTGCAGGTTGCATTGCATCGCATTGTTGTCAATATGACATATTTCATGACTGTAAATATGGCCCATCATAACGTTTGAAACTACCGTTTCGCTACATAACATTTACCCATCATATCGTAATATAGCAGCCCATGGCGTGTCCTAATCTGGAGAAGTGGGCTCTGACTTTTTTAACGTTAGATCTTTTTTAGCAGACCACCGTTAAAACTGTCTCGACAAAAGACCTAAAACACATTTTCCGCTTTTCTGATGTAGTATTTGTAGTTCTCGTTCAATTCACAGTATCATTATTTGGAGTTCTAATTAGTTTGAGTTTTTTTGTCTGGAGAACATCCATGTTCAAGTTTAAAAGCAAGTGTAGCATTGCCGTCTATTTTCCTAAAATGCAGTTACACTATATGGCATTATTACGTTACGCCATATTTTTTTATCATCGTATGCGAATCGCGCAAAGTGTTAACATCGTATCCATACAACTTCTCCGTATTGATATTCGACTAAAGTGAAGTCGGTAATATGCATCAGGGAACTTGCTATAACATTTTCTAAAATGAGATGTTCGAGTAAACAAATGATTAGTATCTCAATTCCATAGCAAAACTATCATTTGCATCTCATGATTCGGTCGAATGCTCATGCTGTCGGAAATTTATACCTTCTGGGATGCATCAATATGCATTGTACATGAAGCTCTCTGCACCTTCCGCATATCCCAATTTGCAGCTTTTGAAAGTCCATGCGAACGTATTATGACCGTTTTCAAAACTACTTACTTACTTGAGTAGATTTAAAGCCAGCAAATTCTACTTCTACTTCAAGTAGTTTTAGGTTGCTTATGGCAGAAGTACTTCTACTCGTACTTGAGTAGATTTTTGCGTCGCTACTTCTACTTCTACTTGAGTAGCTTTCTTGACTACTTTGACCACCTCTGGTTATTAATAAACATACAGATCAGATGCGGCTAGCCCGCGGCACGCGGGCCAAATTTGGCACACGAGAAGGTTAGGTGTGGCCAGCGAGGTAATTCTCGAAATTATTTATGACATCAGGTACAATTGCAAGGTCAACCAAAATTTGACAAGCATGACCGCGAAATTTGAGGATGACTAAAACAATAGTTCTGATGCATTGACGTATCCAGGGGCCAGCCACATTTATCCCAGATCTTCGTATATGACCATAAAGTAGAATATTTCATAGCAGATTTATTTGACTTGAAATTTTTCTCGGTACTTCGCATGATTCATTGTCACTAGATTTCTTGCATTCAGTATTTGAGCCCCCTTCTGAAAATTATAAATACGTATTATTCTCATAATTGAGTCTAACTATATTTGCAATTAGGTGATAACGTGTCGTCCAACATGTGGCTTCGCTTGTTTACTCGCAGCGAGATCGTCGACAAAACATTTGCACAAAATGATAGAGGCATGTTCACTGATACCATCGATTTTGCTATGTTTAAACGTCGAATAATCCTGTCCTTGCCAAATGAGCCAGTGGTTTACAGATGCGACCCGCAATGCATGTTAGCAACATATTTATTGATATAATTCAGTCATTATCTTGCAAAAAAATTTCGCGCTTCCCGCGACCAGAGCCTGATTGCGCCCTTGACAGTTGCATGACATATTGTTATCAATTTTAAAGTGTATTAATATAAGTCTTGTTTGCAATGTTACCTAATTCGGTTCGCTCCTATTGACGACTGAAAAAAGGTTATCAACATTCCAGTTGCCCGCGCAATGGTTCGTAAATCTCATGTGTCCCTTTGGCCGAAAAAGTTGCCCACCCCCGATATAGATAAAATTAGACCTTACTTGCAAATTACAACTCAGTTGCACAGGGGAAGAAAATCGCAATATGCGTTTTCGCGATGCAGTCAAAATTGATGCAATTTTTGGAAATATACTATGATAATGTGACAGAGCAAATGCATCGGCTGGTTTTGTAAAATTGTAAAAATGATGTAAATATGACCAAACGATGCTTCCCTCCTGACAAAATTAAAAATATTTGTAGTGTAGCTTAGCTGTTTGGGTCAAACAAATGATTAAGAAAGACTGCAAGTCCCAATCCTTGAATACTGGATTAAGTACATGTAGACTAGACATAGGCTATGGTCTTTGACTATAACTCAACTAAATTCCATTTATGTCCAATGTCTGTTAGTAGTAAGACTGTGTGTGCTTGTAATCAGGATAGTGTGCAATGACAAAATTAGTAAGTTCAATCTCTTTATTAGTTGCTGACTCATACACAAGAGCTACACTTGGATTTTTTATCTACATTTTTATTATACAGGATTGGATATCTGCCATATTTGAATGATTCATACATTTCAGGATATTAGAGAGTCCATGTTGTAAAAACATGAAAAAGGAAGGATATTTAGGAAATCTTTCTTTCATGTTAATTGCATAGTGGATAATTCGAGCTATGCCACAATGAAACAATTTAGCATGCCACCTTAAATCATATGTTTGCATATGTTTATTGGTTGTATGATAGTCATTCAACCGACAATGTGGCATATAATTTCCGAAGTAAATTGGTAATAATGCTGGAGTCGGAGTCGGGAGTCGGAGTCGGTACGTTTAAAGACCCAGGAGTCGGAGTCGGTACGTTTAAAGACTCAGGAGTCAGAGTCGGAGTTGGTATATTGAAAATGTGTGGAGTCGGAGCCGGAGTCCGTGGTAAAATTTACCGACTCCACAGCCCTGTTTAGTACTCTAAAAAAGTAGAAGCATTTGGTTACTCATCACTTCTGGAGATAGGTTACTGAAAAAGAGAGAGCCGTATCCACAAAGCACCCCAATCGCAGGCGTTTGTTCGAATTGAAAAATCGATCCTGAATATCAACTGTTTGTGCGTAACACAGATTTTCCCCGCAGATTTTGTACTATTGGCAATCATAGTTGGAGTCTAGAAAATTTTCAGCCTTTCCAAGTTAAATTAGAATTAGAATTGCTGAATTCACAAAAATTTAGAAATGAATTAAATTCCGAGTTATATCAAATCAGCGTCCGTGCTCATTAGCTGAGAATGACAAATTTTTGTACAACAAGGATCGCTCGTTACGCACCATACAGTTCTGCAGTAGCATTTTGGGGAAGACGAGAAAGTAGATTAGAGCAGTGGTCCCCAACCTTTTTCGAGTCATCCCCTCCTTATCAAGCCTGACACAAATTTTCGCCCCCCCTCCCCTGATATATACGGATCTGAAAAAGAGGACTTGTATACGGAAATTTATTCACCTAACTCTGATCGCTGGTGAATTGACATGAAAAGGGGTCATCTTTTTGAGTAGGTGCTCGGAAGACCGGTTTCCTCGTCTACTCTCTGTTAAGATGAGATTTTTGTTAGTCAACTTCCGTCATATGCATACTTAGTCATGTGCAGAATAGGTGCATTTTTACCGTGGTCATTAAATATGTCTCACTGGACATTCTAACCACTGTTCCCTCTAAGCTGTTGCGCAGTGCTGACACGGTCTCTGCGCACAGAAAGTCTAAGCTGCGCACAATAAAGGCGAAATGATGACCTTTTTTTAGTCGTTACGCAATGTTGCCCAAGGGACCGTGCAGTGAGTTGGTGATGGTGAGTGCACGCAGACTCGTGAAAAATTGGAGGGAACATTTGTTCTAACCCCCATCCCCTCAGTTGCCCCCTTTGGTATTTTTGCTCCCTTGTTCGCCCACGCCACTGGATTAGAGCATAGAATCATTTTGCTTTAATTGGACAACTAGAATTGTCTAGTTGCCCAGGTCTGATACTGATCTTTGATTTGTCCGCAGATGCTCTTCGCCGGCCACGTTGCATGACAAACGTTTGGATGGAATCAGTCACGAATTGACATGCAACGGTATAAATTTTCAGTGCTCTCGATGATTATTTGAGAAGTCAACAAACCGAACCAATTTTCAGCAGTCACTGGCAGCAAAAAAGATATGCCGAATCGATCTTTTCCTGTAACTGGCAACAGCGAAGATTTACAGAACCGGCCTTTGTCAGTAACTGTCAGAGAAGAAAATACTCGACGTCTAGAAAAGTTTGGCAGTTATTGGTACCTGCTATATGGTGGAATAGCAGCCTTTGCGGTTCTTATCATTGTACTCTTTATACTGTGGAGAACTCATTGTTCATTCCAGGTGAATTCATCCAAGCCTTCCACCAAGGGATTTAGTTTGCTGATTTAATATAGTTAACTGCTCATTTACACAAATTTTTATAGAATAGTACTAATTATAATGAACCACACCCCAACTAATTAATTATCCGCTCAAATTAATTCTTAGCACAAATCGTAACTCATTTTGCTTTTCAGACTTATAGACGCTATAAGTCAGTGGTGAGCAACAAAAGCCCACCTGTTGTTTTGGCCTTCGCCATAGGCGCCGAGTTACGGGGTGGCGTAGTCACTCCATGACAAATTTATGGGGTGGTGGCCACCCCATACAATAGGATTAAACGCCGCCGTCTGCGATTTCAAATCATCAGCGCTGTCAATTTGCGAGTCCGTGATAGCGCGTAAATGCCAACTATTTACCCTTGAATACGCAGCTTCGTCGGCGATGACTAACTAGTGCTTAAAACGCCCCAGTAAATTGTAATCCATGATTAGTAATCACAGAATTGAAGCAACCTCGTTTACAACATCGATTTTGACATGCTTGTGCTGAGAAACACCATCTTCTCTCTCGACCAGACGAACGACTTCACGTTCTCCTTCTCTTAATTAAATTGTATTTGCGCCCATATTCGTTTACAAAATAATTCTTGAGTTAGTTCTGTGATAGTCTTTAATCGGAGGCTTGGAGCGCGAAATGGGTCAGTGTGTTTGTGTATGCCTGCGAATTGAAAGTCATTCCTGCGCAAAGTGCGCAATGCGCATATTCATTACTCTAACAAGGCTTTGCCAACTTTTATCGGGAAATGCAACAATGCAGCTCAAACGTCGTTATAATGAGCAAACAATTGTCTTGTCGCGATGTCAGACTCGGATCCCCATTGTGCTATACGCAAGTTGAGGAATTACTGACTAGATGCGCGCTTTCTCGTTTGCTATCATCTGTAGGCTGCTAATTCTTGTCTGCTTTATACACTCGTATTCCCTCGGTGTCACTTGTCAGTGTGTGATTTGTTATTAATACTGCGCATTGTGCAGTGCATGGCATTGAATTACGTTGTCAAATATTGATGCAACAGGAGATTCTTGGTGACGCAAATTCAGACTTTATTCGTGTAGTTAGAACGGTAACCTTCTATGTTCCAATAAACTTCATTGCTGGACGGACTCTAACGTGCGCAACCATATCGCGAATCGAATTTCAAACCTTTGGGATTTGTATTTCTATTGATAAGGTCGCGGCATGCGCCCATACTGCTCTTGCTGCAATAACACGAGGATAATTAGAGGCGCACAATTTTACGATCAAATTTAACTAGCAGATCGCGGCCTACGTAGGCCGTAGGCTCCGGGCTGATATTAACCAGCGCGTTGTCGGTATTAAACCCTAGGCGCATAGCCAGGCACTTTCTCATTTATAACTAGAAATGCCAATTCACTAATTCGTATTATCGATGCTGCGTAATGGAAATTAGCGAGAATCATTTGTATGCGAAATGGGTCATCGATATCTCATGTGCACTATCGTAGGTGGTTTGATTTAGCGCGTCCGCATGCAGGCCTGCTACTGTCCGCAGAAATACTTTCGCCAAACAGTAACAATCTCCGAGTGTAATATTGTTTGTGTTTACGTATCTTTTTGATTAAAACTTATGCCCGCGTCTAAACAAATTGTGCTCATTGCCATTGCCGAATCTGGGTATTCAGGTATGACTAGCGCACCCTGTAATTGTAATTACTGCGCGAATTAATTCTTAGCACAAATCATAACTCATTGTGCTCTTCAGTGGTCAGCAACAAGAGCCCATCTGTTGTATTGTTCTTCGCTACTACCTAAATCCCCAAAAATAGCACAAAATATGACCCACTTTGATGTACATATGTGTATACGTCTCAATGTTATACCATCGTTCTGTGAAAGGGATTCAAACCACCAGTACTGATGCCGAGTGAAATTATTTGATTTGCAGCCAATCAAGTGATAAAATAAATTATGCAAATAATTAAGACATGGTATTCGTTTATTGTTCAGTAAATCATTAAATATGCAATAATTAAGCAATCAAGTAGGGCTGGGCGCACAATGATTCGAGTACTCAAATCTGAATCGAGTAAAAATTTTAATGCTTCGAGTCGAGTAGTAAAAGACGATTATTTCGAGTACTGAAATTATACGCTCCTCGCAACTGAAAACTAATTTACTAACGAGAATTATAGTTTTGATACTATTTTCCACAGAGGAAGCCCTTGAAACCTTAATTGACCATGTCACAGCATAGGAAACATAGTGCAAATCTACGGAGAACTATAGAAGTATCTTTAATGTGACGGATAACAGGCTTTATATTCCTTATGGTGGCATATTTTAACTTTGACATCATAATGGGTGATACTAGAATACTCGACTCGAAGCGTAATACTCGATTCAGAATCGAATCACTCACGTACTCGATTTTGCCCATTCCTACCGTCAAGCAAGGAAATACCTTGTTGAGGTGGAATACAAAAACTAAAATTTATGCAAGGGTTGTTAAAGTTGTCATTTATGATGCTGTAGCGTCCCCGAGAACTAAATCCTAATGGAAATGCGGCTGTATTCCTAGTCTCAGGATCTCGTCTCTTCACTATTGCCACCGGATCGCAACAAATAACCACCACAGTAAACACGGAAGTGGTTTATATCACTGGTTGACACATATTTTTCGGCAGACAAAGTAGGAGTGGTTTTTGAAGTTCTGAAGGGCACTAATTTCGAATATGACATTAGTTTATTCGAATTGGCTCTTGTTTTCGAGATAACCCATGGGTATATTTTGACCAAAATCTCCCATTTTTGTTGTAATGGCTAAATAGAAAATCGGCTCAGTCGTACTATTAAGTTTTGAAATTCAATCTACTTGTCATTTTTACACACAGAAGACTCTTTTAAATCAAAATACAGCAACAACACTACGTTTAGGGGTTTTAGATTTATCATAGTTAATAGACTTTCAGAGATATCATGTACATAAATAAACTCCAGTCATGTAAATAAGTATTTACCTAAATAGTCAAATAATGTGGCATTAATTCAATCAGTTTTACGTCAACCACCTATTGTCAATTTGAAATAATCAGTCGTAATATAATATTATTAATCAATTTTAAAGCCCAATTGTTTTTTGTACGATTTTCACCTGCAAGCAATTTAGTGCAGTTTCTCGAAAGGTTCCAGCAATGGTCTGCCATAATATGTTCATCTCATCTGCCCTGATATCTTTCTTTTGTTGTTCTGATGTCTTGGTAGAACCTCTCCGCTTGCTAATCAACAAGATGATCAGGAAGTCTATCAAGATGACTGAACAGCAAGTGAACTTTTATGCCCATGTTTGTTCCAAGTTTTCCATATGCAGATACGAATTTTCG